>LXGT01000443.1:0-21073 GCA_001640655.1 Endoconidiophora laricicola | reverse complement strand
CAAAGGTCACTACTGACGTCCTGTTCCCAGGGCTCACTGGGATAGGAGAGACACCTTGATAACATCAACATCACCACCCAAAGGCAATGCAATAAATATTTGCAATAAGAAACTCGATGACACCTAACAACTATGAGATGCTAAGATACGATACAAAAGAAAAAAAAAAAAAAAGGGAACCAAGATAAGAAAAAGCTTCCATAACCACTGCCTTCTCCGACGTTTTGTATAAAGAAAAAAAAATACATAAAACTCAAGAAATAAAGGGAAAAAGGGGAAAAAAGAGAAAAAAACCTAACAAACTCAAGATCCTCTCCCCCTCCACAGCACCTCCCCGTTTCTCGCTGTATCATCCCGCCTATATGACAATGATTAATAAAAGCTATTAGTAGTAATAGATGTAAAAGCATTAGTAAAAGAATGTATTTTGACGTTTGACGAAAAATAGAAGAAGAAAGAAAAAGGGAAAACGTTTGGGGAGATTGTATCTTCTTTAGTTTGTGTTTGTGTTTTTTTTTTTGGGTTAAGCTCGTCAAGCTTTTTTTATCAGCAAGCTTCCCGCTGTCTCTTCACGATATAATACGTAATCAAGCTTTTCGGATCATCCTTGACTCCTTTCATAGCCTCCCAGAACTTCTCTTCGCCGACACGCGCATGCACCGCAACACACAACTGCACAGAGCCCATGCGCACCGCACTCTCCGTGCTTCCAAGACACCGCCCCGCCAAACCCGAGAGCTGGCCCAACTCCGTCTCTGACGGCACATATGTCGTGTGTTTCTCTAAGATCTCGGCTAGCACATGCAAGCCTGTGCCGAGGCAGCGGCACCCGTCGACAGTAGAATCCTCCCGAGTCTGTAGCATCCGGGCAGTCGTCATAACTAGCTCAGGCGCGTCACCAATAGTCACAAGTTCGTCTGCTAGCACTTCGAGGCCGCTAACGATGTGTGTGCGAGCATCATACGTGCTGCGCGTGGCCATGATGGCCTCTAGACCGCGTGAGACATGGGGATAGAAGTTCGCCCTATGGTTCTTTAGCAGAAGTTTAATCGATGCGAGAACCTGCGCCTTGACATCCTGTGCCTTGTCAGCTGCTAAATTTGGCAACGGGTCTTCGAGATACATGAACAAGCCTAGAAGCAACGAGTCGAACTTTTCATCCGAGAAGGGTAATTTCTCGCGGAGAAGGGACTGTAGCTTGCGGAATCCGTGAACATCAAAAGTCTTGGCATTTACTCTAGCGATACCGCTATCTAAAAGCTTAGCATTGACCTTGGACTTATCATTACCAAATTCCTGGGGGTCAGAGATAGCAGATGGGGCGGCATCAGCGTTGATATGTTTATCGGCAAGGACAGGCGCAGTTAAAGGCATAAGAGATACAGGGGCTGGTTGATGTTGTTCTACTGGGTCCTCATAAACCTTGACCACATTTCTGGTATCCTTGAAGGTTTCTGCTGGTTCAGGCGCAGGAGCGACTTCGACTGTTGAGGTGGGAGCCGCCTCTCTAGAGATAGAGTCAATCTTGGGAGACACTACAGCTGGCGCTGAGACGGACGACGTAAACTTTGGTGGCGTTAGCGTTGTGTTTGTCTGAGCCCTTGCAATCCTTGTCTTAGAAGGGCTTTGCCGAGGCGTAACAGGGCGGGATGCCGAAGTTCTGGTTGGCGATTGATACGTAGCTCTAGTAGGCGAGTGTATCGTCTCTGATGGGTGGTTGCCATGGACTGAGCGCGGGCGCGGCGCTATTCTCTTAGGTGAAGATTGCTGATGTACCTGTGGTAGTCCATGTTTCGATGATGTGATAGCTCTAGCATGAGGTTCGGGTGTCATGATCTCCTGAGCTGCGGGCTCGTTAGACCGGATAGAATAAGGACCAGCAGTCGATGGGCGCGTGATGGCCTCGGGGGCTTTGCGGCGAGGGCGTACAGGTGCGACAGACATACTACCTGAGCCAACGGCTGTGGTACCATCGCCACCACGCGACCGAGTTGGCGGGGCTGCAGCTGGAGCAGAAGTAGGCGCAGACGCAGCATTAGTGCTCGGGACAGAAGCTGTGGACCGCGTACCGCTAATCTGCGCCATGGCTGATCCTGGCCTAGAGGGAGGTTCCTTCTTGGCGGCTAGAGCAACTGCAGCTTTCTTCTGCGCCAGCATGGCTTCTCTGAGCGTTGGCCGAGTGCTTATAGTACTCTTTGAAAGACCCATTCCCGGCTTAGCTGCAGGTACGCTAGTGCTAGCATTAGGGTTATTGGGATCTTTAGTCAGAAGTTTCTGAGCAGTCGAGTCAAGACCAGCCATTATTGCTTCAGCGCGGGCAGGCCACATACTAGAATATAGCCAGTATGTGCTACGAGAGCACTCTCTAACACCAGGGTTGGGATCATTGAGACCCTTCTTGAGGCATTTATCAATCATATCCAAACCGCCTGTGTGTTCAATATGAGACTTATGGCGGCCTTCCTTCATAAGCACAATTTTGAGCCAAGAGGTTGAGTAAGATCTTGGTTGAACATTTTTGTCTTGGGCGGCACCCCAGATATGTTGCATGATGCGGTTGCTATAGTTGACTCTAGAAATGATAGCCTCAACAGTTGAATTGGCTTGTTGAGAGCTAATTTTCTTCGTAGCAGCACATAGCTTGATGAGGGCCTGAAGAAGGATTTCGACCAGTGGCTCAATACCTGGGCCGAAAACATTGGCAGCATCTTGAACTAGAGCACATCCTTCTTTGGAAAGACTTGTTCTTAGTGATGTTACAGCCTTGACAATGCCATCCAAGAGAGCCTTCAAACCCGTCAAAAAATGGTCTGCAAAGTCGGCAGGAACATTGCCAACCATGAGACGGCGTAGTTTGGTCATACTTTGCTCGCGCTTAAGCCAGTTTTGCTCCGTCTCTCGGCCATCGAAGTGCGACACCATTTCCCGGAGAATATCATCTAACTCCCGGACAGTGTTGACATATACGGGTTCAAGAGAATCGGCATTCGTTTCGATATTTGCGGGGGTTACGGGACGTTCGGTTGGGAGGGACGGCATGGATGAGCTGGGCCCTAGGTTTGTGCGAGGTTCAGATGGAGTCTCGGGCCGCACAGTAGAACCGCTGGATGGCGTGAGAGCCTTGACGATTGCCTGTTCGATAGCCGAACGAACTTTGAAATTCTTCAGTTGACGCTTCAGATCAGACTTGGCCATATTGGGAGCATTTCTAATTGATAGCAGGTTTGATTAGTTAGCATATGGCAATTGTATTGTAGTTACTTCAAAGTGTTGAAGATTAAGCTTACTTAAATAGTTCAATGACTGTGACTTTGGCTGTCTCACGAACCGACGGATCTGCATCCTCGAGTAGGTCCATCAATGAAGGGACATACGAGCGGAATGCTAGGCCATGGTCTTGGTGCATCTGCAACAACCAATGCATGGCGGCCTCCTTGGCCCGCACATTTTTTCCCGCCATAGCAGTGTTGCGTACGAAGCGCTCAACGTCAATTGGAGCGACAAACTGCATAGTCATCAGACTTTGAGTCGCCAAAGACCGAAACTTCTCCTTCTGGTCTCCAAGCTTCTCAATCACGATAGGCAGGCTCTTGGGTGCTTCCTTGGCCAAGATTTTGGGTTCCTGGCGGGAAAGGCGAGTGAAAAGGTGGTTGAGCGCCGTAAATCCGGCATTCGCGAGTGCGGAGTATTGCGAGACAGTAGCCAACTTAAGGGCCTCGAATAATATAGGCGTGCATGTTTCTGGCACATTGAATTGTTTGATGCTAGATTTGGCATAGGAGACCTCGTTGACCTTTGTCTCGAGCTGGACATCAGAGCGCAACAGGTTCAGAAGATCCATCACGTAATCGTCAGTAAGTTTCTCAGCCATGATGGGCAATTCCTGATGGCGCAGTCGGAAGATTGACGGTATCGCGAGCAGGAGTGTCGATGTGCGCGAGATGCGTCACGGACAGTTAGTCTGGGAAGGTTTTGTTGTGTGACAACGGATGAGGAAAAGTGTTAGAATAGGCCAGAGGTTGTTGATGATGTAGGACAGCAGATACTATTACTAAAGATAGCAGTGTTTCGTATGGTCGGCTAGGATCTGAATGTTTGGGCGGCCTGAAGCGAGGCGGTGGTATATGGATGGGTAGTTATGATATCGATAGTCTGTGTCAGCTCGTGGAAAGAGTGTGTAGCAGAATCTGTAGCGCGCCTGAAGCAGTCATATGCATAAGGAACGGCTCCTATAGTCAACCGAGAGCAACAATGAATGGCAGGTGCAATATTCAACGAAGAAGGAAAAGGAAAGAAAGAAAACAACCCGACTGTTGTTTTGGATACAGTCCGCTACAAAGCATATACTCAAGCAGATAGTAGCTCAAAGGGCATTGAGATGAGGTGAATTTATCGCAAAGGGGGTCACGTCCAAAAGGTCAGATATCGGCAGGTTACGAGGGCAGGGATCGAGATCCAATTGCAGCGTGCTTGCCAGGACCTGAGAGGGGGTTTATAAATTGCAAGCTAATCTAAATAACAAGAGATTAGAGAATTAATAAATACGCAGCGCAATGTGAAGGATCAAGACACTAGATCTGGAGTTTTTGTGAGTTTGCACAACAAGAAAAAAAAAAAAACAAGAAAAGTGCAAGTGGAGGAAGTTGATGGTGTTTTCTTAGTATAGTAGCGAAGAGAGGAAGAAGGAGAGGAAAAGGGCGAATTTGTTATCAAAACACAAAAAAAGCGTCCGTTGCTCTTCCAACAAAGGCATTTATTTGTTGACTTTGGAGTTTTATTGGTGGAGGCCACCACTTTAGTCTCTGGTTTGTCATTTCAGCTGACCAATTAAACATTTGTGTTTAGCCGTCATTTATCCGCACTTTCTTTCTTTACCCTGTTTTTTGTTGCTTGAACGCGACCCTGACACTAGAACATTAGCTTAACTGTGGGTAAGAAAAGTGGAGGAGGCTTCTAGTTCTTTCTTAGTTTGCTGTTGCTTACTTACTCACAGTGGGCCATTCTAGCTGGTCGGACTCGGTGAGGCCATAGAAAGTACCGCGCTTCACCGAGGCCTCAGCTCCTAATCAACCTAGCATTGAGGAAACAAGAAGAGGGGAAATATAGTTCGTCTTGTTTGTGACTGCCAGTAATTTCAAGTTAACAACCCTGTATCAAACTTCATAAACGGATACAATCAATGCACCACATCAGCGATACAATTATCATTACTATTATCGCTATAATATTGCAATAATGACCGCTAAAGAAATCATATCGCCTGATACAGAGCAAGCCGTTGCAACAGCAACTGCTATTCTGTCTCAGTTAAGCACATCTGAAAGCCCATCAGCTCAGACAGAGCCAGAAGGTTCTTCTTCTTCTCATAAAGGCCATGCTTCTCCGTCTTCATTCCCTATTCCCAAACTTGAAGCCCGCTTCTACGACCTCACCTCTCCCGGGCTCAAAGCCTTTCTAGACGCTTTCGACGTGACTGACGGTGTATCTGCTGCTGTTGACATCGTCCTGCGCGCCCTGTACATATCGCCAGACTCCGCTGATTGGCACCCGCCAAATATCGACGGCATCTACCTGCACCTGCGCGACTTTGACGGCGTGGCCTACACGACCGGTGTCGATGCCCAACCGCAGTGGCGTATGGTCGTCATATCGACAAAATACATCAATAACCGCAAGAACGCCGTAGACATTGGCCATGAGATTCGCGGCGTGCTCACGCATGAGCTGGTGCATGTGTTCCAACATAATGGCCACGACCAATGTCCCGGTGGACTAATCGAAGGCATCGCAGACTGGGTGCGCCTCAAGGCTGATCTAGCGCCGTCGCACTGGAAGAGACATAGCGACTGTGAATGGGATGCGGGCTATGAGAGAACAGGGTACTTCTTAGAGTATCTCACCAATAATTATGGCGATAATCTCGTACGCAAAATTAATGAACGGTTAAGGAATCCGTGGACGGAATCCATATTTTCTGATCTATGCGGCGGCAAGACTGTACATGAGCTATGGTCAGACTATAAGAAGCATCTCAAATCACAAGAATAGGCAAACTATGACGAGTGTTTTTTATATGAAATTAAAGTGAAGGATAGTCCCATAAAGAGGATTGATGGCTGAAGCTGTTTATATGCTGGAGGCTGTATCTCCCAAGTAACAATATACAAGCGCGCGGATGGCTTTCCCGGGCATAATACTTGACTTATGATTAAGGCCACACGGGATGGGGTTGTAGTAATGGATTGGATGTTGATAAGTCTGAGTACCCAAGTAAAAGCAAAACCGATAAAACGCCAATGTGTTAAGTACAAATAAAGAAAAGAAAAAAAAGGAACACTGGGCAGAAACAAAAAAAAAGTTGAGAGTAAGAAAAAAAGACATGAACAAAAGAGATACAAGCTGATCCAACCCAAGGAGCCCAAAGGGTCCAGGAAAACAAATCACGAACATAAAAGATATATCACGGATGGTATAGACACGATATATCACCGGGGGCGGCTGGCATCGATATCTCGGGCCTTGGGGGCTTTTTTTTTGGTTAAACAGCACAGCACTTAAGCAGTAACGTGCATGTCGTCATCACTAACAACGCTGCCAACATCACTCCAGCTTGCCGGCGTCAACATACCATCAGTCTGACTAATGACATCAAAGCGCGAGTCAGCGTTGGAGGCAGTTTCATTCTCATGAGCAACATCAATGCCAGATCCGTCCAGAGACACAGAGTCAGTGGGGGTCATGACATCCTCGTCTTCCTCATCCTCGTCTCCTTCATAGTTCACAACCGACGGTTCAGACTGGCTGGACGCATCAACATCAGCAGCAGGGACGGCGTGGGGGGACATGGGCATGGGGGCGAAGATTTGTTCGTTGCTCTGTTCAGCCCAGGCCTGGATAGAAGCAAAAGCGTCATCGGGGTTCTGGGTCTCGTTGATATCGCTGAAGGGGTTCATAGGTGATTCAGAAGATGGCGTAGCAACGCGGTCAATGGTCATAGAAGAGGCAGTCTCACTATCGTCATAGTCAAATCCTAGCAGAGGCTGCGGGTCAACAATTCCAAGGGGGGCGTTATCGCCGGCGGCTGAGGCCGAGTAGATATCAGAAGCATTGTCGGTAGCGAGGCCATCAGCGGTAACCGAGGCAATAGAGGAACCAGCAGTAAGACCGGAGACGGAGGCGGAAGACATGGCGGTGTAAAAAGACGAGTCTAGTCCATGAGGCTGTGGCTCACCTCGGCGACGTAAGCCAGAACCTTCTCCATGGACGTCCGTGCCAGAGTTATAGACATAAGTACCGTGGGCAGCATTCTCGTCGGGTTTTAGGAAATCATCAAAGCTAGTACTGGAGCCCCGGCGGGTCATAAGCAAGCGGTCGCGGGGCGAATAGTTATCGGTGTTCTCAGAAGATGCGTCGGCGGACACAGCAGCGGCCTGGCGGGCCTCTTCCATTTTCTTCGACTCGTGGATGGCATTCCAAAAGTTAAGTTCTTCGTGCTGGCGCTGACGGGCTTCTTCGGTGACGTCATTATCATCAAGCTCGGTTTCGGGGGTCTGCGTAGCGTCGCTATCGCGGCGGCTGCGATTGCGGTATTGCGACGACATCATGAAGCCATCGGCATCTTCGGGCCGGTTGTACATGGGCTCGCGATACTCGTCATCGTCGTCGTCGGGAAAGGCGCCGCGCCGACCTTGCATGGCCTCGGTGAAGCGGCGACGCATGTTGTCGGCATAACGACGAACTTCTGGGTTTTCGTAAATGACGATCGCAGCGGCTACGGCCACGGTTATAGCAATCACGCCAGCTGAGACGGCCACGGGGTTAGTCATGGTGGCGACTCGATGGGAGTAGGTGGTAATGGGTTTATATTATATAAGGGGAGACGATATGTGGCGGTAAAAATCAGATGGTATGGAGAGTATAAGAAGAAATAAGAAAAAAAAAGAAGAATGGTTGAAAGAGAGAAAGAGAAACGGCAAGGCAGCGGTCGCAAAAGCTCTGGTAATGGAGGCACAATATCAATAGAACAGGCTGCAGGGTTGTGACGCTAAGTTCAGGGCCTTGATATGTCTGTAGGCTTCTGTAAGCAGCAGTACTCTCCTCTACAAAACGCCGGATGCTGACATAACGAAAATGTGTTGAAGACGGGAAGCAAGAGAAGACAAAAAAACATGATGAATAAGCTAGCGCCAGACAGTAGATTTGCGAGGCAGCCCAATCAAGATCGCTGCAGCCTCGGCAGCCAAAAGAATATTTGGATGCACGGAATATGTCTGCCTAGAGGCTCTTTGGTTTCGATATCCGTCAAATCAAATCGCAAACGGCTCGTTGAATTTTCGATTGCGTCGTCAGTTGTATCGTCAGTTGTATGGAAGAGTTGTTGCCAGTCCAGAATTGATGCCCTTCCGCTCTATAGTGACTTCTTATAACTACCAACTAAAAACACGCCGAAGTCACTGTAACGCTATTCTTAGCCTGCTCTTTTCTTTGCGTTCTTTTCATTGTGCCAGAATGCCGTTTCAGTGGCAAACTACAGGGCATATTTCAAGACTGCTAGTTTTCACAGTAGCTGGCAGCTTCTTCTTCCTTGAATTACAGCATGGCTGCGAGCATTATTTAATGGTGGGTTGGGATGATGGGAGCTTGAACGTGAACAGTGTTGGGAGGTGTCTTTTCTTCAGCAAAGCTTACCTTTGACTAGCAATGGAATCGGCATGATTCCGAAGCCCAGTGTAACAAATCTGTTTTGTATGTCAGCAGTGGCTGGCCAAGCTAGTGGACTTTTCTTGACTAGGCGTCTCTTATATCGAAGCTGCTATCCGAGAGGATTAGGAAGGAGAAAGAGGAAGACGGTCAGCAAGACGAATAAAGAGATAAGTGAAGTGCGCCCTCGATGGTATTTTAATGGAAGTAATAAGGAAGAGGGAAGGAGAAATGAATAGTATAGACGAAAGAAGGGAAGAAAACGGCAAATGTGATCAAAGATAAGAAAAGAATAAGGAAAAGTAATAGGAACTTAGTGCGTGTTACTGTCGCTTTTTCAGAGAAAGACTAGACCGTTGCGGTCCTGACCAATATCGATCGAACCTGCCCACTCAAACACAGACACGCTTCTTGCACACACACATGCACTTCATACGCCAGGGTTAGGAATGGAAGCAAACAAGCCTACTTGTAGTTGGGTACAATGTCTGAGGTGTGGGCAGTATAAGTCAAGGCGTATACTCCTGTTGTTACAGCAGAACTCGCGGTCAATGAGCACACAACAGACGAGCTGAGAACGGCCATAGCAAAGCTAGGTACAATGATAGACGAAGAGGCATATGTATGTATGCTCGGACGAACAGGAGGATGGGAAGATAAAGAAAAGATGACTAAGAATCCACCACTAGCAGCCGCATTCAACAAAGCACCAGAAAAATAGCAACATAAATATGTAGCCGTAACAGCATTCAAGGCTATGTACATCTCTACTTAGGCAGGCCCCCCCCCCCTCTCCTCTCGCCCGTACTGCATTTACATCCATTCCATTAAACCCATGGCTAAACACAACTGTATCAGCGCTGCCCTTGCCGAACGTCGCATTCGTCGTCAAGGGTGCTTCGCCTTCTTTTATACCGCCCTCTCTCTCTCTCTTCTTCTTCTAGATGTTGAACTATCCTGTTATTTATTTCCCCAGTTTATTTTCGGGTTTCGCTAGTTCTTTAGAAACACGAACAGGGCGTATGTAGTGAGCTCGTTAGTTGCGCCACCAAGACGAACAAGAACGCCTTATTACTTACACACGATATATCTGCAAGATCTTGATGCTGTAGCACAGAAGCCCTCTCACCATCTAAAAGAGAATCTGCTATGAAGAGAACGCGAGAAAGGCAGTTTTCTGTCCTTGTGCCATACGGAGCTGCCTGTCAATCTATCCGCCCTGTCCTACTTCTGAGATTCGCAATGAGATGAGTCCTGGGCCGCGGGAGAAGGAGCCCATTAGTGACCCTTCTTTACATGCCTTGGTGAGATGTACAGTTGGTACTACATGTGAGTGTTTCCGTACTATCGATTTTGCAGTCGAGCAACGTCGGCGCTGAGCCCCATTTTCATTTTGGCGGGCAGATGGAATTATTGAATTGAATTATATGTTACCGACCTAGTACTGCAACTTTAAGCGCACAACATAGCGTCCAGACAAGTATCCCAGGACTTGTTTAGAATATAGCTTAGCCAGGTTGCACACTAAACCGCTTTGGGGGGGGTAAGCATTGTATGTACTTGGCCAGCACAGCATGTACAATGCAGACAGAAGAAGCAATAAAAACAAGCAAAAGAGTATTGTAGTGACAGCATCTAGCGTAACATTATATGCAGAATGCGCTTGCATTGCCTGTACGCAAATGCTAGCAAGTGTAAGTATTATATATACACACAGTACAAGACTATGGGGTAAGAAAAACGACTTAGGATAAGACAGCTCCGGGCAAAAATAGTGACATATCACAGCCAGATGGAATGGAACAACTATGAATAGAAACAAAAATATAAATGATGGTGTACATGGCAAGGTGGCTAGCTGCCGAACAATAGCCAGTTACCCGAGCTCTCCAAGCTTGTTCCAGGGGACATAATGGAGCTCTGTTAGTGTAAGTGATTAGCTAGGGATAGCGTTTCAAAAGTTTGAAGTCAAGTCAGCTCAAGCAAGTCAATTCAGTTGTATGTTACTTAAATCAGAATAGGGTTGTCCTGACCTAGTGCGAAAGCGGGGGTTACCATATGTTTGGAGTTATTGTTTACATATTCATACATATTCTATTATCTAGTTTAGTTTTGCATTGAATCGAGATTTCTGTTATTGGTATGATTGTGCCTCTATAAATGAAGGAACCGCATCTATAGAAATAGGAATCGCCAGTAACCATACCTGTCTAATCTTTAATATGTTATGTTACGTTATATATTATTGCCCATGGATTCTATTATTGGACAAAAGGGCTTGTAATAGGGCCTCGCTGTGAAGAACCCTTACACATTAAGTTTCAGAATGTTCAGTCTCATCGTTACTAGGTTATGTTATGTTATGTTATGCTAAATATTATCACCCATGAATTTCATTTATTGGACAAAAGGGCTCGCGATAGGGCTCCGCTATTTTAATAACCCTTAGATTATCGTTAATAACTAAACATGTGATTTGCGTTAGGGTTACACAATATAATCTTCTTGTTCGTCGCCACACTATCACCAGTGCCCCGAGGACCCTGCCGATACTCCTATGTCGGCAGGATCTTACCAGCGAAGAGTCCGAAAAACAAACAAGCTAAAGGAAAAGAAAGAGAAAAGAACATCCAAGGAAAAAAAAGAAGGAAAAGAACAACTAAATGCACGGGACAACCGGCAAGGCGGTATTACACATATACCGTCCGCCGTTGCAGTTCAGCCACTTATATCCAGAACTGACATATCTGTCTATGTTTACCTGCTTCTTTAGTATTATTAGTAATGCTGGTGGTACTTTCATTGACAGCCTCTACGTTCATATGATGTGACGCATATAGTCAGAAGACAAATCATGTCAACAATTACTAATTTTTGGGGGATTTTGTAATGTATTCAAAGGAAGAAAAGGATACTGCTTTAAAAAAAAAAAACGGTATGAAGATATATCAAGGTATAGACAGAAGAAGTGAAAAGAAATGATAAATAGCAATAACCAGCGCCTTGCTTTGGTGAGCACCCGTCTCGTCCAGAATCCATATAGAAACTGGTATTTTTTTGCGTGCTTTTTTTTTGGATCTCATAAAGAGAGGTATTTTTTGGGTTCGAGTTGTGTCATCGTTGAAAAGAGGGAAAAAAGGAATATGCAAATGGAGAAGGAATTGCCATAAGGAAACCCAACGTTCGTGATTGAAGAGATAGAGAGGAGAAGAACCGTGCGCGACTCCGTGAGGGATTATCATTCTTGTTTTTGCCTTTGTGAAATCTCAAGGCCAAGGTTTTCCTCTCCTCTCCCATCCCCCCCCAACTTAGACGATAAGTCTTGGCTTTTTTGGGGAAATAGATGATGAAAAATAAGAATAAGCACGGGCCAATCAATGACATCGGCTATTTTCCCAGTTTCCACTCTATCAGCGACTCATAGGCTTCATTTCCACAGCAAAGAAAAGAAAAAGAGAGGTATTTACAGCTGAGGAGCAGACTCGCTGACAGACTTTTCACGCGTGGCCTTTTCACGCTCACTAGAAAGAGAGAGAACAATGTTAGCCATTGCATCATTTGCTATTCATCGTGAACAGTTGGGGCGTCACAAAGAAAACAAAAACCCGAAAGAAAGACTGTCTGCCGGTGTATCCGATGGCGGGTGAAAATTTATTCATAATATACAAGTTAGGGTTATGGTAGGGTCACCACCAACCTCCAAATGAGCCAACGTATCGACGATCTTTATTTCTTGCACGAAAGAGTCTGGAAAGGGGACGGAAAAGATGGCAAAGGCACTTACTGGACAGCACGGTCCTTCAGGACACACTCATACTTCTTGCCACCAGTAGAAACAACAAACTTGACCTTGCCCTTCTCAATATGGTTGGTAAGAGTGTTGATGTGAGCCTCGTTGACATCAGTGGCGGGAGTGGTAGAGCCAGACATTGTGAGTGAAATGAAGACAAATGTATAGAAGGATACAGATGTTGGACTAGATAGAGATAAGAAGAAGAAGAAGAAGAAGAAGAAGAAGAAGAAACAATTTTAGTTATGGATGTATGGAATGAGATCAACGTAGGCGGAGAGAGTAAAGACGCAATCGAAGAGAGGAAAGGAAATAAATCGAGACGGGGCTCCGGTGGCCTTTTTATGGCCGTGCTAGTTCCCAAAGTGGTTGGAGTTGTAAGCGGCGGGATCTCTTTTTCTTGGTCCTGTTTCTTTCCCACAGTCTTCTATCCTTTCTGCCAAGGAATTCCCAGTGGTTACTACTAAACAAACGCTCCCCCGTTGCATGTGCGAAAGATAGCGCGGGTTACGACATGGGACAAGGAACATTGTTGCTAGTCAAATCAAGTTGGGTTCGGGAAGGGGGAAGTAATGTCTGTGTAATGGTTTTTTTTTTTTTTTTAGGTGAGCTACTTTGGCGTCTTGGGGCCCTTGATCTATTTCCTGGTCTTTTCCTTCTCCTCCTCATCCTTCTCCTCCGCCTATAAATCAAGGCATAAGGAACAGTATCGATTAGAAAAGTTATAGGATGTATTAGTTGTACGATAAATTCTTGGGCTTTTAATCTTTTCCTTTTCCTGTCTTCTGGGGAAGGAATGACTTCAGCTAGGTCGGTCTGTTCGGAGGTACTACTTCTTTCTTACTTTAGAATTCTCGGAATCTTGGGGAGACTGGAATGGACGGCCCCAAGAAAGAGAATCAAAAGCTAAGCATGCTGCAGTTACAGTCGCAAATTTTATGATATAGTTACTTCCATGCTACACTAGAAGCATCATAAACACAAAGAAAGAAGGCTTGAGAAGGCTTTACCACTCTAGATGCATCGTCTATAACAAACAGTCATCGATGTACCTATGAGTACTTGGAAGTGTCTCCTAAACGCCCTACACGCCATTCACCAACTAGAATCCTGCTCGTTTGGTGGTTCGTTCACCTGGTTGCTCCGGGGCGATCAACCTGTCTGACTTGTCATTCCATCTATCGTTAATCGATCGACTTTGGATGCCAACAGACCGATGGAAAATATGATCTGAGAAAGACAAAAGTGCACTCGGAGACGCCTAGTTGGGTCTAGTCCTGTCAAGAAAGTAAACATGAGTTTCGGTTGAGAGCTATACCTTGATAAACAAACACTACGTGCTGTATTGCACTATGATATGATTATGTCCATATCATTTCAAACCACACCGCTTCCGCTTTTTCTACGTACTGGATCTGTATCTGTCTAGTGGAATAATGACTCTTAATTTTATTTTGTGGGTTTCATGGATGACCGGAAACGGCTCTCATGTTGGCAACGAATCAGGCCTAGGCTAAGTATTTTATTGTTATTTCTCTTCATTGGGCGTTTCGAGTCTGGATCGTGTCTACCTGAGGATAACTCTTGAAACGCCGCCTAGTGTATATATATAAAAGACTTGAATTGAAGGTATAGTCAAGTCATAACTGAGACATGGTATAATGGCGAGCACGCTAGTAATCATGATAAATAGACCCCTTCCCTTTGTTGTGATTCAAGTCTGTTCCGCAAAGAAACAAGAAACGAAACGAAACAAAACATCTAGTCATAGTTTACGTCTAATTGAGTAATTAGTTACCCCCCCCTGAAACGAAACAAAGAATTGAAGATCTAAGCAAACGGTAAGTGTTTCTTCTTTCTTTCTTCTTTCATTCTAGTGATATATGGTTGAATTCTTCGATTTCACAGACATCAGATTGGGGGTCGTTACTACCCTACTGTTATTAACCCCACCATACAGCTATCTATGCCGCCATGGCGACCTTCTAGAAAGAGCAAATATCTATCAAAGACCAGACCACGTTGGTTGCCGCCATTCCCGACGCCGTGACAGAAGTACCGGAGCTGCCGCCTATAAAAGGATAGGAAGAATGCAGGCATTATATTGACCTATATCTGATACCCAATAGAACGGGCGGGCGCAATGGTAATTTTTATTTTTATTTTTGAAATTCTATTTATCTCATTTTATCTCTTCGCATCCATCTTTGCAGCTTTGTGAGCGCCTGTTCTTGCCATGTATCATCGAGTTATACGAGAGTATGTAACCCTAATATGATGTAAATATACAAAATTCAACAATTCGTCCGCCTAGAAGATAAACAGATCGTTCTATCTAGTGTTCTTTTTTCTCCTCTAGAAGCCAGAATGTATCGGTCTTACTCAAAACGAGTAGATAAAGATAACAAAAAATAACAAAAAATGTTAGCTACTACTAGCGCAAATAACTCTCCTCTCTCGCTGAAGACTGACTCTATTTTATGTATTTGTTACAGACTAGATGCTATTAAGGTAAGGTAGGTGGAACTACATCAAATCTAAAAGAGTAGACACCTCTACTACGCTAAGATAAACACCAGTAATATATGTGAATATATCAATACTCTACGTATTATTATATGTCATACTATAAGTATTAAGATATAATTAGTATATTCAACTTCAAAAAAAAGCCTTGTCATTCGAGAGCTGCAAAATGACAATCAGCTACGCTACATATAAAACCTTCTTCCTTTTTCTCAAACATCTCCGAAAAAGGCTAAAAGGCCGTCCATGGAAGCTTCCATGCTCCTTCTAGACCGCTTTCAGTAGCTCAGATTTTCTTTATCTCTTTAGTTAGTTTTGCTTGGTAATTTTTGTTCCTGTCGTCATTTTAACAGCCTTTCATTCGCCAGGATATTAATTGCTGTGTCCGATAAGTGACTTATGCTATCTATGACTTATATTTACAATAAGAAAAAATCACTCTCAACATTACGTCTATCTTGATCTCTAAACTAACGTCTAAGACAAAGCAATCTCTTGGCAACAGCGCTTTGACTTACCCTTCCTTACCAGATCAGACTTGTCTGTCACATTCAAAGCTATATAGTGTGGAGAGAGCGAAAAAGAATGATCACAAACAAGACATAGCTTCCCGTCAAGATATTCAGCTCCTACTGTTCAGCGTAAAGTCTAGAACAAGGTACATCAAGCGTTGAAATAATCGCCGCTTTTGTTTTGGTTTGTTCTTCTTTTTTAGGTTCCCCTCTCTCCCTCCTCTCGTCATCGGCTGGGTTGGTAATCTGATACAACGGCAACGTTCTTGGCAGCATATTCGCGAACCAAACACGACTTCTCTCCGTTTCTCTCTGTGCTACTCTCACTCTGCCGGGATCTAGATGAACTGTCAAGGGAAAGTCTAGACGAACGGGCAACCTTGCTCATACGGACGCTCCCTTTAATAGGTGATCTCAGCTCAGTGTCGTACATCATCATATTCTTATCATCTTATCATCTTTAGTATCGTTATACCGTGTAATCTGTTACCATTTTACTTATCTGTAATTGCATGCTCTCTACCCAAGGCGCGGTACAAACTCCACCGCAAACAACGGCATTGAACAAATGAATGCCAGCGCACAGATAATGCAACTCCACCATAGCAAAGAATAGTGATAGCATTATGGTTATGATAATGTATTATATATTATAAGTTTTTCTGTCTTTGCGCGGTCCAAGGTCTGCATTAGGCAGTCAGAGTTCTAAAGAAACTAATTACAAAAGAAAGATGTCAAAAGACGCACCGCCAGACTCAGTGGACGGAACTATGGAGGAGGAGGCCAGTAGTGGCCTTTACATACTCAAAAAAGCAGCATTAGCAGTGTCCAGCGACCAGTCTGGATTCATAGTACAATGAAAAACAAGTTTAGAAACCTCCACTCCAGATTTATAAATAGCTCCTCCCTCAATCTTAGTATCTCTTACTGAGCACTTCCACTTCCCCTCACTGCTATGAAGAACGAATGTACTACCCTGGGGGTGCTGTTTAGCACAGGGCGCTATCTGATGTGGTCTAGGAGAATAATAGTGTTGACTGATGTCAACTTCTCAACTAGCCATTTGACGCCTCTTGTAGAGGTAGCATTGTTGGCATAGGACTGGGGGAGAATCCGATGTGAATTGCCTATGTAGGTCTAAATGTGCCCCGGGGCTTTCTCCGAGGAGCGAAATAGTTCAGAGCAATCGTCGTTGAACGAAGGCTAAAATCTTTTTTAGGACTTTGCTCATTTGTTTGAATCTTTCGCTAAGTAGTGTGTGGCATTGTGTTGTATATATTCAATGTCTACTAACAGAAAGGAGATCATATGATGCTTGATGCTAACTTAATGTGTGTCATTTAGTCTCTCCCCCAAGAAGAAAAAACTAGCCTGTTGATTGGCGATGAACCCTATCACTAGGGTCTGTCAATTTATCCACTCACTGGTATCTACTTGATAAACATAAAATCTATCGGAACATTACTATCACTAATTGATACATAACAATCGACTTGAACCATTTATTTATTATAAGCACCCACTGTATAAGTGGATAATTGCTACTCTTCACTTTGACAGGTTATGAACCCGGCTGAGCGCTAAGCTTTTAATATATTAATTGCGTTTGTCCTCGATCTGGCTTGCTCTACCAGTCGACAATATCATCTATCCTACAGATGACCGGTGGCAGATATCCTCTTAGATCTAAAAAATAGGCCTATCCTAGACAGCCGGAATCACATGTCCGCAAGCAATAACAAATCCGATAACAAACCTCATAGCAACAGGATCAAGAACTAGAACTTATGGACCGCGACACCATGGATCTTCACCAGGTCTCCAGCGAGGCCGCAAGCAAAATCATCATGATCAACTCATCATTCATCATTCATGAAGAACTACATCCGGAACAATTCCTTCGCCACGGAGGAGAACTGGCCTAAGTGGAAGCGAACATTCTGGGCTCAGCTGGATACATACGTTTTCGATGACAATGAGGAAGATGAAAATATGGCAGCTCTCTTAAGTCTCTTTCAACTAAAATCTCGAAATTCGTGAAGTCTGCAATCAACGGCTCTACCGATGGAGAAGCCTACGAGATGATCGCGGATACCAAACTCGTATATCCAGCATACCTCATCCTGAAAGAACACTTTGACAACATCACCGCCAACAAAGCTTACAAAGCTTACGAAGCTTACGATGACTTTAGCTAACCATTGGACATCACGATCAAGAGCGACGAGTCTTTCCCTGCCTACTTAAAGCGGTTCCAGCAAATCCGCAAGAAGCTTGAAGGCATGAGCATGCCTATTCTCGATTACAAGGCAGGTTATCTCCTCAAGAGAGGCCTACGTAACAACATCTCAGACTCTGAACAGTACTACTTCAAAGGCACTCTACAACAAGTAGCCTTACCGGAAAGCTACAACAAGGTGTGCAGCATGCTATCAAACTTTTATGAGGAGCAAGTCGCTTCGCGACTCTAGAACCCAAAGTCACGAACCCGAACTCAACTTCAGACCGAAGATCAGCAAGCCAAGGAACACCGAACACTGGTGTGACTTTCATAAATCAGACCGACACAACACGTCTGAGTGACAGTCCGCAAAGCTGCAAACTAAGAAGGGCGCCCACATGCTCAAAGCTAATCTAGTGGACCCCAACCTGGAACACAGTCTATACAACACCATCCTCACTAGTTTCAATGAAGATGATTTATTGTAGAAAGCGACACCGAAGATGAAGAAGACAATCCATGGATTATCGACACCGGTGCTGATTTTCATGTCGTCAACGACATCAAGTGGCTTATTCCCGACACGATCAAAGGAATCAAATGCAAAGTCAACACACTGCAGGGCTCATTCAAAAGCACGGTCTCCGGTACCACTGCACTCGAAGTCACCAAGCCCAGTAGTGAAGCTCATACTTTGCATTTGACAAACTCTATACTGGTAGAAAAAAATTGCACTTGTATGCATCTGCAGTGGCGTTAAACTCTACGAGGCGGGGGGTCACATAAACCGTAACAATATAGTAAGCCCTGATGGTTCCGTCATCGCTATGTTAAAGTTCAAAGAACACGGCTTTCGACTTCCCTATACACCGAAGGTGCCAAATCCTAGCCGCATGTCGCTACCTCGGAACAAAAGTGTCGCCAGTATCACGAACCAGGATTTAAAAGTCAGACGCAGGCTAACAAGCGCGAGCAACTGCGGCTCATCCATGGTCTCCTAGGTCATCCTGTGCCAGACACTCTAGCTAAAACGCTTACCACGGCAAACTTCGGCCCGTTCCACCCAATTTCGAAACAACCAGTCGAAATTTGTCTAGCATGTGAAGTTTCTAAGGCAGTTAACTGGAAGTCTAAAGACCGACGACCTCTACCAGCTAGAGCTGGAGATGACTATCACAGGGCAATCCGCCAACCTACATATGACGGGTACTTCTACTTCGCAATCATAGTAGAAGCATTCACCAGACTAATTGAGATATTGTTGATTACAAAGAAGAGCGAGAGTGAAAAATACATTCAAGAGGCTATAAAACGAAGAATGAACTTCTTCACTCCACCTCGGCCCCCCAAGACACTAATCACAGATAACGAGACCGACGTTCATATCGGTCACCTACGCCAATTCGCGGCAAGCATAGGAGCAACAGTCAAAGCCTCTTCGCTCTACAGTTACGCACATAACAGGCGCGCTGAGAGAGCAGTCCGCGAAGTAATTGCCAGAATTCGCGCAATTTCAGTCTGGAGCCACTTGCTAACAATCTTGTGAGGAGAAGTCATCCAGTCCGTGGCATACCTATTAAGCGTCACAGTAACCAATCTGATTGAAAATCGTCCATGATGCGGTGGCGTAAAGCCATTACCCCGGGAGTCACGACAAAAGTCGATATCTCCCACCTGCGAATCATCAGCAGCTAATTCTATATCTACACCCCAAAAGAAGTTCGATACCACAAGAAGATAGCCCTTAAACTCAGGCCTCCCCCCCGGCGAAGAAGTCCTACTTGTAGGCTGCGAGAGAACTCATCTATACCGCATCAGTTTTATCAAGAGTGGCAAGATCACGGTAGCTCATTCAGGATCGACATTCGAGGACATAGACGTGCAGGACCACCGCTTGTTCAATTCACGGCCCAGGGGATCAGTTCGCAACACAAAAAAGACACTTAACGGCCAAGATGTTACCATATCCACTGTCAAGAACAAACAACCGAAACGAGCATCAATGAACATCCTGATGGTAACCTCGAAGACGTATGGACAAAATTCGCCATGCATATTACTGATGATCCCGATCCACCATCTGAAAACGATGCGCCCATACAGTCAGCAACTCTGTCAAACGCCCACTCGCTCCCTATCTACAACTCAATCAAACAACAAAGATTCTCCCCGTCAGTCACACCAATGGTACTACAAACTAAGTCAAAGGTTCCACCACCGCGTCTAACGCACTTAAACCCCATGAACGTGAGCAATGGCTCAACGCCCTAACCAAGGAAATTGAGATGCTGATCAAGAGCAGGGTCATAAAATACGTACCAAGGCCTGTCAAGGACAAGAAGACGCTGACAACTCGATGAGTCCTAACCAAGAAGCTCGACGAAACTGGCTCACTTGAGAAGTTCAAGGCACGACTTGTGGCAAGGGGATCCCAACAACGCAAAGGCATCGACTACCACGAGACATACGCAAGTACCGCACACGCCGAATCCTGGCGCATACTCCTGACCTTAGTAGCAATGAGGGGGTGGGTAGTCAGACAATTCGACTTCATCGCGGCATATCTCTACCTATCATCGACGAAGAATTATACATACGTGATCCTGAAAGCATTACAGAAATCTTCAATCGTCGCCCCGACCTAGCAATGTCATGCGGGTACAACAGCTCCAACGACCAAGTCATTCGATTAGATAGAGCGCTTTACGGACTTAAGCAAGCAGGCCACCAATGGCAACAGCACTTGATTAGCGTTCTATGCAACAAGATGAGATTTCGTAAACTCTCTAGCGACAAGGCCACATACTCCAATGGCAAAGTCCTCGTCATAACTCACGCGAATGCTGGACTACACATCTGTGTCAATCACTAGGCCATGGACGAGTTCGAGAACGAACTACAACGCTATCTTGCAGTCGAGAAAAAAGCCCCAGAGTGGCTTCTGAGCATGAAGCTCACCGTCAACATCAATACTTTGGAAACCTTACAGATCTCCATGACTTGGGAATTATACATCACTAGCATTCTTAAGGATTTTAACGCAAGACTGCCAAAGCGTCTCCACCCCGATGGAAGACAACCGCAAGCAACTAGAAGATAGCAACACTGCAAACGACACAGACAACACAGCGGATATGGCCAAGCTTGTAGGAAAGCTCATATATGCAGCACACAAGACGCGCCCCGAGATCATGTACGCTACCAACTACCATGCTCGATACACACCAAACGCCCACACCGATCACACAGCAAGTGCCAAGAGAATTCTCCGCTACCTAAGGAGCACCACTGATTTGGGCATTTCATGAGAAGTGTGTAGTGACG
>LXGT01000442.1:0-21143 GCA_001640655.1 Endoconidiophora laricicola | reverse complement strand
ATCATTGATCTTATCAAGTTTCTGAAACTATGAAGATACTCGTTTCTTCCTTATTCTTATTCAATAGCATTCGTACGATCAGTCTACGGGGCCACACCATAACAGTCAGCGCCGATCGGCAGGGCGTTTGGTTGCGTTTTAACGTATATTCTACATATATTTTGAAAAGAGGGCCTTCTTCAGTTTCTCGCTAAAAATTAGCTGCTACGTGTTCTGTGCATTGAAGACCCTCTATATATCAAACCATCTTTACAAATTTAGCATAGTAACATAGTACAAATTAGTATCTTCATAGTTCTAGAAACTTGTAGAAACTTGATAAGATTAATGTTTATCTTTTATTTATTTTTTTTACAACATACATGTTAAAAGCCAACCACCACCCTTGCCGATTGGCGGCTTGATACGTAGTAAGGTTGCGGTGCTTAGTAATCGTTTATTGGCCTCAAAGGAGTATAATCAACGATAAGGCTGCTTTTGTGGGCATTGGGTTTGCTTATCTGTGAACTTGAACCTTGTCGGGGTTTTTGTTTCTTCAAATCATTAATCTTATTGAGTTTCTAGAACTATGAAAATACTGAAACCTTGTCGGGTTGAGGTGCTTCTAGATATTATTAGATATGATATCAGTCTTCGTAGCGAGTTGATGGTGAACAAACTTTATATATCAATACTACTAGAATCTCCTTAACTAGCATCAAGTTAATATAAGCATCCGTATTTTGAACGTAGGCAATCGGTGTACAAACAAAAACTAAAATCAGTGCTACTATCGTCTTAGCAACTTGAGGACAATCATCTCGATGAAATAACGGAAAACTAGGACAACATTCTCTTGGAATATTAAGATAGTAGCAGACGATGCCAAGACTTGCTTTATAGATATACAAAATAACGAAGCATTCGCCTTTTTTTTTTTATAAGACCACTTTCGAGATTATACAGTTGATCTAACTATGAAGATACATTCACCAGTCGTAACATGGTCGTACCAAAGTCCAAAGCTTATCACGCAAAGTTTCATCGTGACAGACATGTTATTAGTAGTAGTTCGCAAATTATCTGGGAAGTGACATGAGACCTTCTGTTGACACAGTAGCACGAATTGTTTAAGGCGTATCGCACAATAAAATTTTATTATTATTAGATGAATAGACTTACACTAAAGCCACCAGATCTCTACTGATATTATATGCCCAGTTAGCTGCAGGAATATACTTGACGAGACTCTTGTCGTCTATAGGAGATGATGCAAGTTGCTTTTTGCTTGACCATTCGTTGAAAGGTATGGTTGTATACATGCAGAATTCAGCGACATTTATATCTTCTTCTCCATAACAAGCACTTGAGGAGATTTGAGCCTCTGATGTCTTTTTCCCTTGACTCGAAACAGGCAACAATGAAATTAGTTAAAGGCTTCACTATGATTAGATTTTCTATTACCATCATTTTGTTATTATAGATCGTAACTATTTTTCTAAAATAAAACTACAATAAATATCAATACAAACCACAGTCGCCGCCGCGTGACAATTTGGAAACTACTACAACAATGTTGCCGAAGAAAAAAACCAAGAAAAAAAAAGGCAATGAAAACAAGATATAGAAAACATATAATCAAACATAGCAACATCATTTCATAAACAAACATGAAACGTATATATAATAACGATAACGTGGACAACGTAGTCGGAGCTCTCTTTTTTCTTTGACTAAACGCATCATCCAGCCTAGCAATACGGGCTCGTAGGGATAGGAGATTAAAACCGGAAATCTCCGTTGAGGGAGCATGGTGAGCCGGTAGACGTGACTCCGAGGCGAGCTACAAGGGCAACTGTGTCAATATTGGACAGGTTTTGCGCCAGTAACGGTCTCTCAGGCCGCGGTGGCGCGCGTAGTGGAACCCGGCCACGGGTCTGTCTTGGTGATGTCGGGTACGAAATGTATTTGACGGGGTTTCCGCCGTAGCGCCGGGCCTTGTACAGATCAACACGACGTGGCAGCAGAGCACCCAATTGGTCAGCATCCTCATCACGCTCCTCGACAGACATAGCGTCAGACTTGACAGATGACGTGTAAGATGTATCCGAAGCCGGAGGGTTCGAGGGAGTCTGCGGCCGTGTCATGGTGGGAAAGGCGCGACGTGTGCGCTTTGCGGTCATAGATAGCGAGGGAGGCTTTGTTGAGACGACGGGCTTGTAGGGACGAGCTTCGACGCCCCTCTCGAAGATTCCGCCAAGGTTAGACGAAACTGTCGAGGGCGCTGAGGACGATGAGGAGGAGGAGCGTGACGTGGCTTCCTCCTCCTCTTGGCGGCTCATGTAGAATGGCGGAGTCGGCGGCTTATTGGTCGAGAGCACGGCGGCAAAATCAGCAGTGCGGATGTGCTTCATGAGAAACACTTCAAGGACAACTGGCATGCAACAGACGATAGCAATAGTCATATATGTCAGCTCGATGCTGGTGCCCAGCGGCGCCACGTCCGTCTCGATATGGTTGCTTGCCAAGGTTACCTCGACGCCGATAAGAACGACTGCCAAAACGATGACATGAACGAAGCCGACGACATGATAGAACTTGGGCTTCCAGAATTGTAGCGACTGCTTACGCGACTCCATGGCTTGGTGAATCTCGTACTTGGTCGGTGGACGGTTTTCAGGGATCAGCAGCGGTGTGTACACATCGGGGCGCCACGGAGCATGGACCGTAAACCAGTTCTGTAAGTCTTGGATCTCTTGTATAAAGATGAGGCAACCGTAGATACAGGCTACGATGCCGGTACATGCCAGCACAATGGAGCCCACCTTGAGAAACGTAGCAAATGGTGTGCGGTATACGCTGATGGGCGCTACAAAGAAGAGCTTCCGGTCGCAGCCCGGCACCCTGCCAAGCTCGCGCGCGACGAAGAAAAGCCACGGCATGGGAAGCTGCATGAGGCCCCAGAGCACCACGAGGCTAGCAGCGGCTGCCTTTTCAAGCGGTTGCAAGAGCCCAAGATCAGTGCGGATCACATCCAGCTTCAGTAGGCACTCGACGTCCTGATAGTCTTCGGCCGTCATGCGCCGCACCAGGGCGTCAACAGACCGGGCATCAAGATGGCCGAAACCCGCTGCAGTCATAACGACAATGAAGTTGGCGGAAAACGCCGCCAGGTCGACAACGAAGGCGCGCTCGCTAGCATCGCTTGGGAATACGACCCTCTGAAGCGCCACAGCGTTCTCACCCAACAACGCAACAGCCAGGCTCTTGAAGTCGCCCAGCGCGGCATTCAGTTGGCGCAGCAAGTTGTTGCGCGCCTGCAAAGAGCGCTGGGAGAAGCGCGAGGCTGTCACCGGAGTGCTCAGGCGCAATCTTGCCTGGGGCGCCACGCGGTACACGGCGGCTGCGGCACAGATCAGCGGCTGCAGATGCAGCTGGTCGGCATGATCATACAGGAAGATTGAGTCGAGGATGGTGCTATCATTAGACATAGCTTTGCGGTGCGCATGGTAGCGATGCCAGAGCTGGAGACCGCAGATGGGCAATTCGGAGAATAGCAGCAGTGGCAGCGCCAGGCACAGGCTGACAGTCCAGTCGAGCATAACAAGAGAGGCATTTGACGATACCGAGCGGACTAGAAGGGTGACAAAGGTCGATAACACGAGCAGGGCATAAGCAAAGCGCAGCATGGCAAAGCGGCGGGTTGCGTTCTTGAAAAGACCGATTATGGCGACGACGTTAAGTATGTAGAAAGCCATACGAAGGCCGAGCCCCAACATTGTTGAATCGACACGGACGTCGCAGGTCGATGCTGGCGTTGATGATAGGGTCGATGATTGAGCCATTGTTTGTGTTAGTTGGAGGGCTGTTGTTGTTATTGAAGCCACACTAGTACAAACACAACAGGGCAAGATACCGCGTGAAGCGTATCACGAGAATAGTATAAGGCGGATATAGGGAAAGAGCTAGGAAGAATGGATACAACGGAGTTATATGATGGTAAGTTTGAAGAAAAAAAAAAGAGTTTTTGAAAAAAAAATAAAAAATAATAAAAAAAACAAAGAATTGTTCTTTATGAACGTCTTCTATAGCTTCTCAAAAAAAGATATAAAAATAAATCAGCCTTCGATATATGACAAGAATCAGGGCACCAGAACAGAATAAGAACTGGAAGAAGCTGTTCAGGGAACTGGAGACGACAGAGTGCTGTATATCAAGTTTATCTAAATTCCAAGACTTGTTTTTGTAGTTCGCCCTCTCTCTCCCTCTCTCTTTATCTGTCTCTTTCTTCCTTGGAGCAAGATAAAATGGAAGTTCCCAATTAGCGCGGATTGCAGAAGAAAATCAGAATGTGCAAACTCCGCGATAGAGTTGATTTTCTTTTTCTAGCTGTCTGTTGCCGTTTTCTTCTCCGCCCTCATCCTCAACGATACTACTAGATACACGCCAGTTAGGAAGTCGCCGTAGACAGAAAGACCATAGTTTGTCCGAGCTGAGTCTCAATTGCCAGGCACGTCTCCCTATATTCTCCTGTATCTGTATAGACTCTCCAAAACGCCACAACCAGCACACAGCAGCAGGAAGATCTGGAAAGAAGATAACATGTTCAATATGCGTCTGGGCGTAGACCCTCGAACTTTGGCGTCACAGGGAGAGCCCAGGCCGGGTTGTCTATAAGCAAGAATGCGTACCATGAATCATCGGAGACGGCTTGGAAGATAACATAAACAGCAACAAGAAAGAGAAGGAAGAAACTAAACAATAAAAGGGCAGATTCTGTGGCTTGCATCATGCAGTGGCGCTTGCAATAGTACATGTACAAGAACGAAAAAAAAAAAAAAAAAAAACATCATGAAACGACGTAAGGGCGCAGAAACGATAGAGTCAGAAAGAAGAAGGAAAATGTGATAACTATACAAGCAGTATGTAAAATATATTGAATGCAAGAACTACTATACCAATGCCTATCTGGCGAACTTCGTGCTGATGCTGGCTGCAAGGGAGACACGGGGCATAAGATATATCTTCTTTGAGCGAGTCTCATTGCTACGTGAATCAAGACTGGACTGTTATACGCAGTCTTTGGTACCTGCTTGACAGCCTATGGTTTCAAGTAGATTATATTGGTATATGGCAGAAGATCCTGTAGCTTAATTGGTACACCATCTTTGTCTTGAAGCTTGCTTCACAAAGACAGCACAGTAAACAGCCATCATCATCTTCAACCTTCATTACATAATGCCTGTCTGTAAAATACAGTAAAGGACGTGCGCACCCACTTACAGCAATTTGTAGATAGGCGACGGAGTCTAAGAAAACCCTAATAGCCCTAAGGCTTTTAAATGTTACCTAGTACTACATAGTAGCGGGATAACAACTCTGACTAACTAATAAATACTAAGGACACTTTGAAGGCATTTTTTTTAACTCATTACTCGATTAGAAGTTAGCTATGACGAGACAATTTGAAGGCTTAGTATAAAGGCTAGCTAACTAAGTCTTAATTTTCAAGGTGCACTTATCCTGACGTTTATTCTATAGTATAACATACAAATTATGAAGTCTCTCTCCCTTTCTTCCCCTCCCCTTTTATAGGACACATAATATAGTTTTTTTCCATTCCTTTGGCTCTCGAGATATATAGTTGGCCTCCAAAACAGTACTACTCTTCATTGATGAGAATGGGCTGAAAAAAAAGGATTTTCTTTTGGGAGAAACACGGCACAGAGAATATGATAATGTTTTGAATTGTAACATTGATAATATTCGCAGGTTTTTAGGTGCAGTGATAGAAACAAAATTTTCTAGTATGACAACACCCTCCAGCTGCCATTACATTTTTTTTTCTATTTTTCTTTTGCTAACCTTTTCAACGCCCGTCACTTTCCGGGCGGCAAAGAAAAAAAAAAAACCTCCCCAGAAAACGACGAAGAGGAAAACAGACAAAGGAACTAAGCTTAACAATAATAATAATCGAACTGACAAAAAAACACGACGTTGAATAGACACTTGATAAAACAATGTTAAAGACAGTTCTAGCCTCTAGAAGATACAAATGTCTACAAATCGTCCAACCTCCGGTTTTCAAGCCTCGTTGAACTTTCTGCCAGCTTGTCGATTCCATCCATGTCATAACCCTGTTATAACCCCAATGTTCGCTGATTTACCAAACAAGTGGCTATTAGTAATTCAACATATCGGACACCCGTTCCTTTTGTATCCCTTTTCTTCAGCTTTCTTTCCTAGTGGCTAGTCGTGACTTCGTGTCTTGTTATAAGAGGGAGCAGATTGTTTTAGAAAGAGACATGCTCCCATAAGAAGGCAAGTATATATAAATCTTTTTGATTAAGATTGAGCTCTTTAGACTTACGTTATTTGAAGTGAATATGCTAAGCACTGGGCAGCTGTCCTAAAATTCCATCTTTGTCATAAGTTGGTGTTACTACTAGCAAAGTTATAATGTTTCGCCTTTTGAAGCAAAGTTATAATGTTTCGCCTTTTGATTTGAGTCCTGATATGCATGTTGTTCTACATAGTACCTCTAAGATAATGTTTCTCCTGCGCCATACATATTGTTGGAGTCATAGCATCATCATAACTAGTAGTGGTAGTAGTTCTGACTTAGATATGCAGCCATCTACTTACTAGTAACTAGTCAGCCCTCTAAGCAGGCAATAAGAGAAGAAGAAAACATAATGAAAATGTGTCCGATAACTAACACAGAGAGGCCCCTCGCGTTATGCAGTAGATAATCAATATTGTTGTTAATGGTCATATGATAAGTCAGTAGCTTACACCTGGTAATATATCAATATATGGACAAAGCACGTGATACTACGCAAGAAGGAATATAAATCTGAAGTGATGCATAATCTAGGTCTTTTTTTTTTCTGAACGGTCAGCCATTATCGCTGTGGTAGATCTACTAGTGTTGTAATCCTACCCTTGCATGGATTGACAGACAGACAAGATTCTAGTAGTTATAGTAGTAGTAGTAGTTCGCATAATGCAGCACTAGTACTAGTAAAAGTAGAGACAATGATGTATTATAGTAGTACATATATCTATATACATGCACAAATAGCCTGGTTCAAGCTAATATACTGGCTTTACATATGAACAATAACTGTTAAAGTGACTAAGACTTGAGAATCTCTGCTTAACACGCATAAGCGTTTGCGTATTTTTTTTTGTTTAACTCATTACTCGGTTGGAAGTGAACTATGATGAGTAAAACGTCTAGTTATTGCTATTATACGAACCCATGGCCTGCATAATAGCGAGCCGTAATATGCAAAAGCACCTGAAAACCCGCCCCCCGCCAAATTCAAGACGCGGAAAAGATGAAAAAAGGGAAAGAAAAATGAAGGAGTCTCAGCCTCGGGCATCCTCTCTGCGCCTCCAAAGCTGATGTTTTTTTTTTTGCAAGGATACATGTATGTACGCGTCTGTTTTCTTTCATAGTATAGTAAGTAGTATCTTTCTTTTCTTTCTAGGTCGGTGCGCCCGTTGTAATATAGAAGATATACTCTCCTGTAAGTAAGGTAAGCAAATGAAGGGGAATAAAATGTACCCTAAAAAACACGACAAGGAAAAGAAACTCCAAAGTCTCGTTGGAGTTGGTTCTGCTTTGCTTCTGCAAGGAGTCTTCTATCATTTCCTCCTCATCTCCCTTCAACCTTTATATAGACTAGACTGCTATTGGAATAAGCACATAAGCGGAAGTATCGGGTTATTCATATAACATCATACTTATCAGCAAACTACGAATTGTTTTCGGACTCACTGATAGAAGGAGGCAGATACATACATCCGCCTATGGGAACCGAGCTTCAATCATAAGGTGATAATATGGCATTATTAGGATCGGGTGGCACGAGGAACCTATTAGTAATAGTGCGAAAAGCTCCAAACCTTTACTTGTCGGAAGGGATGTAGACGAAACAAGCGACGATACAAGCTCTGGACTAGGACGAACTACAAAACTTATATGCTCAATCGCTAACAACTCAATCTAGGAATACATGTCAAGCATAATAAAGATACATGTTTTTTATTTTCGAGTCTACGTTAGCCGCTGTACGGTATATTCGGATTTTAAGTATCATGTTTTCTGTATTCATTTTTTGGCCCGGGGGAGGCATCATGCAAGACTGCATCAGAAGCCGAAAACCCCCATCCGTTCAACAGAATGCTATTCTCCATTCCTAACTAACAATATATATAGCATATTTACATCGACAGCCGCCTTTAACTAAAGCTATACAGAGTTGTCGAATTGCTGAGAATGTATATTCTTTCGAGAGTCTAGGTCTAGTATTGATTGAGGTTTGTACATTTTACAGTATAGATACAGATTTTTACATAGTAAACAGTTGCTGGCAAGATAATATGCCAGACGCAAATGTTTTTTTTTTCAATCATCACTCGATTAAAAGTGAACTATGACGAATGCAAGACGCTATCTTCTTCGGCCTTTTTTATATTCTTTTGACTTGCTTTGGATGTCATTTGCCAATATTATTACCATAGTAAATAGTTATTAGCAGCAAAAGGTTCAGGCAGCCTTTCATATTACTAGCTTTTTGAATAAGGTCGTTGATGATATTCTATTTTGAAGCTTGATTAGTAGGCCCCCCCCCCTCCCTTTTAGTTTTTGACCCTCGATTGTTTGTTCTCACGCAATTATACCTACCGAACAATTGACCATAAATCACGTTTTGACATTTTCTTATATTGTTCATAATGATTTGACCTTTTCTGTTGTTAATTAATTGGAAAAAGGGGAAAAAAACCCCAAAAAAAACAGTAGTATTTGGAAAAGAAATGGAGGAGAGATGTCAATCAAGACGAATATGGGACGAAGACAACGTTAACCTTGAGTAATGAGTTTTAAAAAACGTTAATCGCAATCTGGCTGCTTTAGATCGGCTTCATGACTTAGGGTAAATCAACCTAAATTTTGACTTCATACTCAGCTAACATGTAACCAGATCTTTTAGGTATAGCAGGCCGCCTTTTACGCTTTTTTGAAAAAGTCCCCGCTGCAACTCTACTCCTATCGAAGATAGGCTATACTGTTGTCTCGTGTATTGTACATAGTTAACATCCACTGGAATCACGGAGATTATACGACGCCTTACTGTTATCTCTTGTGACATCGTTGGCCTATTAAATTGTACTGTAGATGAACCACTTACTTCGTCGTAGAGGTAGTATGTCAGAAACCGTCATCAATTAATACTTGAACCAATCAAGCCACTCATACATGCAGTCATAATAGAAAGAGAAAAAACCTGATAGACAGATCTGGCACCAAGTATATGACGTTGTTCCGGACTTCTTAGATCTTCCGCAGTTCAAATCATCTTATACCCATTACAACTCTTTGTCGACTTGTCAAAGTTTCTCACTTCATCATAGAGGCAGTATGATATGTGAAACATCGGCATCAATTATACCTCATCATAGTAATGTAGGTACAAAAATCGCGTGAAAACAAAGACGTTTGGCTCTCTATATCTTAGGATCCGCGACTTTAGCCCTGCATCCTGCTTTGAAACAAACCTAAACTCAAAGTATCATCTTAGGCATCCTTCGAAGCGTGTTAAGAAGGCCATGGTATAGTCCTTGATACTACAAACAGCTACTCAGGATATCTACAACATGCACAAGAAAAACGTCATATTCAAGTGGCTTGCACGCTTCTGCCTCATCAGCATCGCGTCTGGCTACAAAGTCAACCTCTCAACCTATAGGCACAGACTATTAGCAAATGGGTTAGTACGCTAATCGACGATGATTATTCTCTGATAATACGAGTGCCGGCTTTGTCGACAGTATGACACTTCGTAAGCAGATGTATCGCCTTTACTAGGTATCTGTGCTAGGAGAGCTGATAACTTACTAGCTCGGTGGCCGAGCCTTTACATATATGACTTGGTCTAGGCACACATGTCCGAGAGCTGCTTTCTATGAAAGGCATTCACTGCTTCATCCTAGGCTTTACTATCTGTGGCTCTATCATTAGAGTATGGAGGTTCGATCGCCTAGGAGAAAAAAATTGCATGCAAGCAGTTTGAAATTATAAGGATGGACTCAGGTTTGTAACTGTAATCCTTGGGTTTATTAGGATGGATGATACTTGGGCTTGGGATTGGTCCTACCATCACTGCAACAGCAAATCGCAAACCTTGTGTGTGTTGAGATCAAGCGCAATAGCCAGATATAGCTCATAGCTAGAGTCACATCGGATTTATGAAATTCCTTGCATAGCTTTCTAGCAACGACTTATTGGAAATTCTATCATGAATATGATCCTCAGAGGAGACAGGCCGCTGTCAAAGACTCATGGCTAAATACAAAGCATGCAAATGAAAGGGAACTACTCCGCATGGCAACTGATAAGAGCGTTGTCAATGTGGTCCGGTACTATCATCACGAGACCATTCAATTTGATAGCACAAAGAATGATGTTCAGAGCAATGCGCGCAAGAACCTGGGCTTAAAAACTATAAAAAACTATTCATCGCCTGAATGATCCAGTGTTCAATCAGATATATCGACGAATAGTAGTCCATGGTTTTGGCTTGCCCGATCTTTACGACAAGTTATTTGTTGGCTCTGCTCTATTGCCTCGAGGGTTAATTATATAGAGGGATACGAGTTTATCTATGAAGCAGGCGTCCTTCATAGAGGCATCTCAGTTGATAATACCAACATCAACGAAGATAACAACAATACTTCTTGGCCTTCATTTCTGAATTGATCCTGACTATAAGTGATCAGGCACGGCGATATCTCAGGCGACAAGACAATCACAGGAACTAGGCCCTTTATGGCAATGGACTATGCGAAGGCGAAAAGCCCTCTTTCGATGCTCGGCCTTGAATCAATCCTTTGGGTATTGTTCTGGATCTGCATTTGATTCGAGGGCCCGAGGACGAAGAGAAACAATACATCTTGAAAATTGGCATCGTCTTCCTTACCTAGTTCCTGTGATTGTCTTTTCGCCTGAGATATCGCCGTGCCTGTCATAGTTCATAACTAATCAATTAATGAAAAAGAAGAAGTCGAAGAAGAAGAAGACGAAGAAGAAGAAGAAGAAGAAGAAGAAGAAAAATCGTCTTCCTATCTATGAGCTGGCTTACATCAAGTCTTGTATTGACCTCGTTGAAGATGGGCTCCGTGTATCTCTCAGGGCACATTTTCACTAGTTACTGCCAGCCTTTACTTCCGTGTCTATGCTAATCACGATAGGTGGGTTTTCCACGGAATAGAATACGGAAAACTAAACCAGAAGATCTGGAGGAGCTATATTAGTAAATGAGAAAGATATTTCATGGTGCCAAGGATATACTTCCCAAACGTATTATGGGTTAGTTAGTTGGTGAAACAGACTTAGATATGCTATACAACTCTTCTATAGATGACATCACTTTCAAATAAGTAGCATATCATTTTATGTATCCAAGCATTCAAGACAAGGAATCAGTGATGCCAGATTGTGAAGATGTCCATCATCATGTATGGTACTGTAAGTCCAATATAGACTTTCAAGTGTATGGCCCATGTATGTAAGGCAATATTGCCTAGATAATGCTACAGGATTCTTAATTTTGTTAATTTCTCTTATTCCTTTCTTTCTTTTTCTCAATAATCTTGTTTAGTTTCAAGAACTATGAACATACTAGTTTTGTAGGTTCGCCCTACGGTCAAACGTAGTGTCATGATACTGAGGCTGTGGTTGGGCTTAGACAAGACTGCATGAGATGGCTACAAGCAGGAAAGCTATGACCGATATCTGAGTAGAAACAGCGTGTAGGTAGTTGTGGCTGAAGATATAAGTCAACACACATCGCGATGACAATTGTAGCTAGTATTTGAATATAGAGGCCAACAAAAGAAAGGACATACCACGTAGCATAGTTAACATCTAATCGAGCAATGAATTTTGAAAAACAAACTTTTAAAAAGACAGATGACACAAATTGCGCTCAGGAGCCGAAGAAATGAAATGGGTAGAAACAGAGCATATGAAAGAGAGCAGAGTCGCGGCTTCTGACACAGGCACAGACTCAAACGCAAACGCCGATACGACGACGACTAGCCAATGACGTGTTTTTATAAGAGAACAATTCGAGGTTAGCCTTGACAATATTAGTTAGCAAGTTAGCAATCCGTACTACATACTTGCAGCTTAAGCGGGAAGAAAAAAGGGGACCGGGCGACACAAACACTCAAGCTCGCTCTGAGCAGACTTTGTGGAGCAAATATTTTTGGATTTCTAGTGCTGCTGACAAAGTAAACTAACTAGCTTACTGATTACATGGTTCTTATAGTAATCTTGCACTAAACCCAAGGAACAAGAGGAAACAAACGCTGCTGCGAGACAACAACTAGCTATAGGAGGGATTGGCTTCAATCTTGCGCAGCTGGAAAGGGCAACCATTGTATTCGTGAAGTTTTTTTTCTTTTTCTTTTTCTTTTTCTTTTTTTCCTAATTCAATTTGTTTTGACCAAAGGCAGAAATATTCAAATCACCATCATCATCAAAGTTGTTCTGCCCGAGATTTCTAAAGTGCCTGTCGGCTCGCCTATCTCTCTCTATAAGGATCTCTCGATTTCTGAAAATTAGCATCAGGTCAACACTATACTTCGACTAGTTAGCTGTCAAGCGTCCTGACGGTAAGACCTGACGTTACTTTTCCCGGCAGGGATCGTCGCTAAACTAGCCAAGCGCCATTTTTTTTGGAGATGGGGGGGGGGAGGGGGCCAGGGCTGGTTTGGCAAGTTTGGGAAGTATGGTGTTAGTGGGAGCAGCAAGCCCACTTTCTCTCAGGAAAAGTCGTCGTCATCAATGTCCAAATTGGGTCCTGGCGTGCCGCCCTTCAACAAACATTTCTTACTCTTTGGTCGATTCTGTTCTAGCTGGTGGTCGAATCTGTACTGCCTAATACTAGTGGGAAAATATCGTTAAATAGGACCACGCGGCTCTTGTCACGACAACAGCGGCGAAGCACATGCCTTGAACTACTAGTGACGTTTGTAGGAGAGTTTGATTACTTGGCTAGAGCTGTGGTTCGTCATTCCCATCCTTCGTTTACTGTCTATGCTAATATGACATTTTAATTTTCTATCTTCCTGCTCTTGATTTCTATTAAACGGCCGTTCTTTCAGTTCGCTGCTATTGCGTCTCGGCTTGGTTTTCCTTCCTTCTTCCTATTTTGTCTCTCTTGTCACGCCGTGCAGAACCCGTTTGTTCCTGGATTCCGGGATACGCTCTCTCTCTCTCTCTCTATATATATATATATATATATATGCACATCGCAGCATATTCCCATCCGAACTGCGTCCGCACCGCCTAGTCGCTTTACTCTAAACAATCGCCTAGCCACATATTCCTCTTTCACCATGACTCGCGCTCTGGCCTTTGCCGCTGCCGGTCTAAGCATCCAGGCCGTTGCCGCCCTGCCATCGACCATCCACCACGTCGGCGTTGATGTGATGCTCGTGCCCGATATGGACGCCTCTGTCGACGAAACTGCTGCTGCCACTAGCCGCATCAGCATCATGGGTCCCATTGACCTGTCCGCCGTCGACCTTGGCATCACCGGCTCCATGGGCGAGTACACCGCTACTATGCTCAACATCGGCGACCAGGGTATCACTGTTGATTTCAAAAACGGCGCCGAGGATCATGCCGAGTCTATCAGCAAGACTATTACCCCCATGCTCGGTGGCTTGTGTGCTGCCAAGCCCGATGCCTCTGGCGAGCAGTGCGCTAAGAAGACCTCTGAGATCGAGATCGAGGCCTCGCGAGCCATCCACGGCAATCACGAGGTCACCATCTTCTCTCTGAAACTAGCCCGCCTGGACGATAAGGTTGTTGAGCCGCCTATGGTTGCTCAGTTTGCCTTTGACGGTTCTGACAGCGGCTCACTGATCTACCTAACTGACGTGCCGCCGCCGCCGCCGCCACCGCCACCGCACCACCTGGTGGCTCCCCCTTCTCCTTGTGATACGCTCATGTGCCGTGTCGCCGGTTTCTTCCACTCCATTAACCCCTTCGCCTCAGACGAAGGCTTTGAGCATGATCATGCCCACCACCATGATCACCACGGCCATCACGAAATGGAGGACTCTCACATGCACCACGGACCTCCTGGCCAGCCTGGCCTCGGTATGCGCCCCGGTAGCTTCTACCACGGCATGCATCACAGCGGAAACGATGATGAGCATCGTCCTCATCACTACCCCGATGGCCCCGAGCATGGCCCGGATGATGGAGATTTCCATCCCCCTCCCCCTTTTTTTGAGCATCCGCCTCCTCACGGTCCTCCTGGTCCTCACGGCCCTCCACATCACCACCATCACGGCCCTCCTCCCCCCCCTCCTTCTCCCTCTCCTCCTCCTCCTCCTCCTCCTCCTCACAACAGTACTGAGCATTTCCCCCACCCGCCTCACCATCACCATGAGGATGGCCCTGAAGATGGTCCCGAGGAAGGCCATGAGGATGGTCCTGAGGACAGCGCCTTCCGCTACAAGGGTCACTACGGACCTCACGGCGGTCCTCCATATATGCTGATCTTTGTCAACGCATTCTTTGCCTCTGTTGGCTTTGTTGTCGTCGCTAAGCAAGTCGCCAAGTAAGTCCACCCAATTTTTATTATTATTTTTTTTTCCTCTATATCAACCTATTATAAATGCTAATATACTTTCTTCTCTCAGCCGCTGGGCTACTCGCGTTGCCAAACGCCAACTGCACGCTGAGAGTCTGGACGTCGAGTCTGCAGCTCCCACTCCTAACTTCCAGCTTGATGTCAAGGAGAATTCGGGTCTTCTGGCTAACCAGGCCCCTCCTCCTATCTACTGTGAGAACGAGAATAACACCAAGGAGGAAACCTAGATTGCACAATAGAAGAGCGTCTTGCTTTGTATCTCGGCTCATATATATCATCAGGCATATGAAGTCAGAGTATCCAGGCGCTCAATACTCTGTGCTTACCTACTCTTTTTTCTTTCTTGAATGCCTTTTGTTCTGTATTGTACGTACTATGTTATTACGTGTGAGGTCGATTCCTTCTGTTTCTCTTGTACTATTCCCCATCTCTAAATTATTCTTTTTTTTTTTTTTATACTTGATGGTTTCTCATTTTATACTTCTAGCGTCCTACTTTGATGCTATCCACAACATCTACTTTTCTACAATATTTTACTTTCCTATATATCTTCAAATATCTACCAAATAAAATAACAAAAAAACCAAACAAATACACCTATATTCAACCGCTGATATCCGTTTAATCACTGCGTCTTATTTTCGGTCCTTATTATCTATCACATTTTCACTTGCGCCTTTCCTTCCTTTGCTCTTTGTTATTATATTTATATTTATATAAGCTGTGGGTCGAAGAAAATAGAAATATTCTACTTGCCATGAGGGATTAATACATCGAATAGAAGCACCTCCTGATGGTGGCTATGTGCGTTTAAACTCTGAATTTTTGTTGAGTACTCTTACCCCACTTCTACAAGATATCAACATAAAACCTATGTAACGTGTGTATGATTGTGATTGTTAGCAAGTCTCAGCTTCACCGACATTGGGAAAATATCACTAACCAAGAGAAAAGATGGCGGTGTGATAGATATGGGAATACTCTCCGATTGGACAATGTACAGAACCTAACGTCAATACAGTATGGCAGAGTATATGAAAACATAAATTGGTATTTTCTTAGTCTACCCTAACATCTACAGTGTGTCATGATATGTTGTCTCATTAGTATGTATCCTCATTTAGATTATGTACTTGTACTTACAGCCCTCTCTCTTCCTAGCTATCTCTCATTGCTGCCTAGCCACAGTTATAAACTGACCCCTCTTTCGATCCCCTCTCTCACTGTCACCTTGTCACTGCAGATAACAAGACGCACTTGCCTTTAGACCAAGAGCGGAAAAACGATACGAGCTAAGACTTATCGTTTGCTTATCCACTAAGGCTAAGTGATTGTGACGAGAAAATCAAAGCAGAAAATGACATGGTGGCTATATCGTGCACGAGACTTGGTCGAAAGAATGAACAAGAACACACACCCGCGCACCCCTCCCCATCTTTCTATGATTCAGGAGGCGGTAATTGAATGTAACTGATCAGCTGGTCATGAGGCTTGAGACTCAATGTGTTCCAGCTACTTTTGTAATCTGTATGAGAGAGTACTAGTTGAGATGACTGAGAACATGAGCTTTGGCTAGCATGTCGAGCTGGAAGCTAGTAATTTAAAGTAGCCAGTTTCAGTGCTCACAGCCTGTTATATTCTGATCTACCTGAAAGCAGATTGGAGACAGTTTAAGAAGCACACAGTTATTATGTTATATTCAGTTTACATTTGATTAAGTAGCCTGTCTATCAAGCCCCAGACAAGGTTAATGATTAAGAAAAAACAAAAAGTGTTTTGATTAGTTTGACTATACGACGGCAGGATTACCCTGCACAAAAATCCGGGCTTCTCTGGTGCACCGTATGTGTGCTTTTCGTCTTTCTACTAGGCCCTTCTAGGCCCATTTTCGGCGTTTCAACGTAATTGCCCACAAGAAAAAAATGAAACAAGACAGAACTCAAAAGAAGAGATATATAACTTCTACAGAACTAGAAAAACATAACCCTAACCCGCAAACCGCAGTACTGCAAACTCCAAACCTAAACTCCCTCTCCGCCCCAAAGAAAAAAAAAAAGAAAACAGAGAGGTAATTATAATTATGACCTCACCAGTCCTGACACGATATAGATCCCATATTGGCTCAAGCACTTGTGACAAGTACTCAGTAGCATTGTTCTTCAAGATTTCATTGTAGCCCATGCCTCCTAGAAAGGTTTTTTTTACTGCAATGGCAGGTCTACGGATGCAGACGGGTGGATAGGTTAATGACTAGCATCGCTTGTTAAGCCCTATGAGAAGCTAGGTTGCTATGTGTGTAACCCTGCTAAATTATATAACCCTAGTTTTCTAATTGGTGTAACCTTACATTGAATGTAGTATACTGGTATGAAGAGGTCGAAAGAGAGTGAAAAAAAAGAAACCTGGAAGGAAAAGAGATACAAAGGAAAAAAAATACAGAGGGAAAGAAATACAGAAGGAAAAGAAATACAGAGGGAAAAAATACAGAGGGATTGAAATACAGGAGGAAATAATGAAATACAGAAGGAAAGAATGAAATACAGGAGGAAAGAAAGAAAGAAAGAAGTCAGTGATCGAGTAAAACATGGGTTCTAGTAATCAAGGTAAGAAATTCGAAAGTCATTGGTGCCAACTACAAGTTGAAGGCAAGGCCTTTGGAACTAGAGAAACAGTAAGATACATACAACCTCTTGGCTTAGAAGTGACATTATAGCCCAATATAGACATGAAAGCACTTCTCATAGTTCACATCTAATCGAGTCAAAAGAATAAAAAGACAAAAAGGCATAGCGGGAAACTAAAATGTGAGTATACCTCATATCTAAATGTATCAGAGCAGCCTATTGGGCTGTCTATTTCATGTTTGATTATGAAGGTAGGGGAATATGGGGCCAGAAAAGGAGATCAAAAGAACTAAAATGGAAGATTATTATCGCAATATGCGGTGTGTGCTATCATACATACAACTAGAGCTTACTGATAGATCATTAACGGAGGATATTGCCAAAAAAAAAGGACTTTCAATAGCAAGCCACCGAAGTCGTAGAAAAGAAGCAACGGCGAGAAAAAGAAAACAAAAAAAACAAGAGGAAGGGAGAGGACCGAGAGAAGGAAGAGAACTTTTGATAGTGAGGACAATAAGAAGAATCGGAACCATATGCAAGAGAAAAGGAGTAATGCTTACAGCCTACAATAGCCGTCTGCCTTCTCGTGCTTTATCTTTTCTTTCGTTCGCCCTGTTTGTTACTTCCGCTTTTCTTTCGTTCACCCTATTTTATTTGTTTTGTCAAGATCCTATTTTATAGGTAGAAATACATCATTTTGCGTTAGGCCCAAGTCTAGACCATATAATCCAAGCATCAAACGAGAGAAAATTTGGAAGTGATCAGAAGCTGAATGCCTACTTTAGGAAGAATAGGCCGGACGCACTAGAGGGGGCATGGTTAGATATCAAATGATGGGTGTGGGTCATATATGGTGTATAATTTGCATATGGTGTATAGTTTGTATACGATTAGAACTTAATGAGAAAGAGATAACACACCATGTAAGGTTAGTACAAACGGACAGATAGATATGTAATTCTAGGAAGGCAGGATAAACGAAAATCAAAGCAAAGAAGACAATGAAATTGAAAGGAGTCATCATATCATGGCTTACAGAGAGGTCTAGAAGAAAAGGACACTGTATTATGTCGAAATACACAGGGTAATGTACAACGTCAGCATAAAGAGAACCAATAATATTCCCATGCAACACCGTTTGCTTCTCACTATTTATTCCTCTTTTTATAGAGTTTTACTGTGTTTTCATATTATTATTTTCTTTCACAATTTTTCAAGGCTTACTGCAGAATCAATAGTAAGCTAGATGTATTTGAACCAAACAGAAAGAAGAATAAAGGAAAGAAAAAAAAAAAAAAAAGAGAGCAAAGAGGGGCTAGGCAACCAAACAGCATATGCTACATTACATCGTCACTGCATAAGAGCTGCCACTCCTTCGCTAGAAATTCTTACTAGCGACTGGATATGTACAAACTCTTGACGTACTAAAATGACCCAGTAGCAGCATTCAGCTGATATAATACGTTTTGTAGTTTGCATTGAATCATGTATTTCATAACTTCGGCTATAAGAAACAGAACAGAAAGCTAGGATAGGTATCCTAGGATATACGTATCATCTAGTAAGTAGTTGATACTTTGAATAGTGCCCTGTTTGAAAAACCCCAAGTAAGCCTTGACACAAGACCAGCCTATGAAGTATGTTGGCATTGTATACGCCGTACTCGGGCTATTCTTACCCCCAAAACCCTTGCACTTCTCCTACTGCCAAATTGTACTGCTCAAGTGATACATAAAAGTTGGCTGCATATACGAGAATTAAACATCCACCACAACATATATGCGTCATGGATAGATTAATGAACAAGGCCACTAAGGGGTTCTTGTGTAGCTTCAAGTAACTCATACCCTCAAGACCTAATCAAACAGCATGAATATCTTCCACCCCCCCTAAATAAAAAAAAACTACAAGACCACCGCCTATTCGTACCTATATGTAGCAAGCAACACAGTGACATCTTATCATCCAAACAACAACAGAGCAAGTTAAAACTATATTATAGGCTAAATATATCAACTGTTTGCTAGTTTTATAATTATTATAGAGGCCGAGTGTACTATGTAGATAGTCTAGTTCCTTCTGTCTACTCGGAACACACCATTAAGTCTCGGAGGCTAATCTAGGCAGGCGGGCAACACAAGCCACTTCTTTTTGTTCCTCTTTTGCACATTATGTATACTACATATGGTTATACATCTGTACATGTTACTGTTATCTAGATTTGCGTCCAGCTTCAAGAATGGTTTGCTGTATTAAGATATGTCTTAGTATCGGGCAATCAATGTTCTCCTGCCACCACATTCTAATAGTTAGCCTACTTGAGTGGCTGAACAAGTGTATAAGACACAACTGTCTGACGTACGGGAACGTTTTGAACAAAAGAGTTATTTCCGATTCTGCATGAAACTAGTAAGTGATGATTGTTATCTAGGCGTTTGTCATTGAGGGGNNGGGGGGGGGGGGGGGGGGGGTTGGTAAGAGTCACCATAGCAAACACCAGTAGCATCTTGAAACTAAACGGCGTTCTACCTACAGTCGCCGAAGCTAGTGGGGAGAGAAAGCAAACCTCATTACTTGATTCAAAGTGAACTATGAAAGGGGGAAGACATGCAACGCAATACGGAACATCATAAAAAAAGAAAACTGTAATATCTCAGCCTCGGAAAACATCCGCATACAGAGTTTGGCGGTGTCGTCAAGATTGGACAATGCATGCATCAGAATCAAAGCTCCATGAATTCAAACGCCCGCTTAGGCGGTAGACTATGACTATGCTAATTCTCATTCACACAATCACAGCAAAGTTGCGACCACGACGAAGTACCAATATCATTGTCAATTGCTATGCTTACAAATATCGCTTGTTGAAAGTCTCTAGATGTATGTATATAGTACAATCAACCTCTAAAACTATACATAGTATTTTCAGCCTGTGGATTTATCGAAATGGAGACAATTAACGGAAAGGATACAGGCCGAATCCAAAATGCTGATCTTTCCGGGGAGGGGGGGGAGGGGGGCATGGAACGTTTGATCCTTGATTACTTTTTATCGTAGTATGTACATTCCTTCTATGCTATATGCTATTAGTACTTGGCAGGCAGGGTTTTTTTTTCATATTTCTCACTGGTCATTATTGACTACACACTCTCTCTATTGTCACACATTCCATATCACGTCAGACCTTGCCGGGGTAGGGATAATCCTATGACCGAAAACGGGTCACAATAACCAACTCAATAGATCCTTCGTCCCCTAATGTAATTTGATCAACATTTTTTCTTTCCAAGTTAGGGGGGAGATGTGCACATCACAAGCTTGTGACTCTACGCGCTGATTGTCGGAGTTCACGATTGCCCAAACGGAAAACAAATCTACTAATGAAATAAATTTAATTGTTGGTTGAGTTGTAAATGACAAAAAGGAAAAGCCCAGAAAAGCACATCGAAGGTCGAAACTGACCCGGCTGTACGATAATGTATGGTTGCGAAAAAGAAAGAAAAAAGAAAAAAAAAGAAAAAAAAAAAACCCACACATCACACCGCACTTTTACTCAGGCAAATATTTACCTTTGTACTTCTTTCATCTTCCGTATTTGGCAAACTGAAAATATAGGAAGATCTTGACTTCGTCGCCGGGCTACAACACACAAGCAGAGCCAAGGCTTCCGCTCTGTCTTTCTATCTCTCTCTCTCTCTCGCCTAGAAGTTCTCTAAGATAGAGAGCCAAAGTAAGGCCAGTACACAATACAAGTAAGATATCTTCTTTTTTTTTCATGGCGTGAATTACCTTGGATGACGAACTAGTTCTTGACCCGGATAATTGGTTGCGACTAGTATCGTTGTTGTTGTTGTTGTTG
>LXGT01000441.1:0-21296 GCA_001640655.1 Endoconidiophora laricicola | reverse complement strand
CGTCAAGGAAGCTATCAAAGCAGCCAACGGATACAACACGGGGGACCTGTACCTATATCTGGATAATCTAGGAATGGCGCGGCGTATCGTAAAACGCGAGCGCCATACAGGAACATCACAGACGGAAGTAGACGAGATACGAAGACTTCTCCATGACTAGAAAGGCTCTGATTTATGTTGTACATATATCTAAATTACGTCTTGTAGCACCAAATACATAGATAGTACGGTGCCTGCAGTCCGGAAATAGATATCATAAAGATATAGTCGTTTGTAGTCTTCACCAAAGTTATCCCAAGTGTGAGGCACATAATGTTCTTCAATAGGACACTATAATATAATACGATAACGAAATGGTTTAAAGTATATAACCTCGACAACAAATGGCATCTGTTGAGGTGGGATTTTATTATATAATATTACATATAGTGTTGCAGATCGAGAGTAAAAAGGGATCGATCTGTGGTATTTCTGAAAAGGAATTTGAAGTCAGAATCTAGAAATCGATAGCATAACAAGACACGAGAATTGAAAGGAGTAAGATATAATATAGTTGTAGATGATAAAGACAACAACCACTCCGCGGATATGTTCGGCGAACGAGACTGCAAGGATAGGGGTAGTCGAAGAGTAGATAGAGACAGACAGAAGTACTGGTCTTTGGTAGTAGTTCACTGGATGATGTGCTTCTGGCTGTGATTGGAGGCACCATCATCGGTCAGGCTAGATTAGCTTTTGTTCTTGGCGTCAACAGCGCTAAGCTCTGACACAAAGACCTCTTTAGTCTGCATGATGCCACCAATGGGGCCACGGCGCATGTTCATCTTGTAGATGGTCGGAGTGTTGACGACGAGAGCAGACGTGAAGAGCTCGACACTGGCCCATGTAGTGCGCGAGGACTGCACACTCTTGTTTAAGGTGTTTATGGGTAAGCGAATAATGGTGATGGCGATGATGAACACACCCAAAGTGAATAAACATGCTGACGGCAGCTTGAGGCGGGAGCTAGCCTGGAGACCGATCAGAAGAGGAATGGGCAGGATAAGCAACATGAAACCGGTGATGAATTTAGTGACACCGACTACAACAAGCTGGAGCTGAGCCTCGGTGCATGATCCTAGAGAGAAGAGAGTGTTAGAGGTCTTTCACATATTAACTACATAAATAGAGGCACGTACCAGCAAAAAGGACGATTTGCCAGTATTTCTTGACGGGTGTACACTCGCTTAAGGTGGTGGCCTGGCAAGCGACATAAGTGCCAAAAAAGACTGCCAGGTAAGCCCTGAGAACAGGCTTTCTCCAGGCAACATTGTTCAGCAGACGCTGATACACATCGAGAAGAACACACTTCTGTAACCACAAGCCTTGACGAAGCAGATTTATCAGTCATTACGTCACACATATCAAGTAGACGGGGTTTAACTGATACGCACTAGGAGTTGTAATAGACACGATTGACCAGAGACGGCTTGCTGCCAATCATGCGGCGGTAGATGACCTCAGTAGTGAAGGTGATCCTAGCACGGGCAGCTGCGGAGATGTTGGACGTGCCCCAGATCAGCACGACGTGAATCAAGCCCAGCCGTAAGAGTACGCAGAAAAGTGCGGCTACAGAGAACCAATCGCCCAAAACATACTTCTGGGCAGAGACCTTACGCCAGATTAGACGTACCTAGATGACGATAACATTCAGTTATATAAAGAACCAGTGCAGGGTCAGAGTAAGTTGGTCAACGGCCATAGCGAGAGGCTGACTTGTTTGTAGAGAAGGGAAACAAGTTCAATGTAGAACAGCAGGGAAGGAAAAGCAGAAGGCCTATTACTTGAGAGCTGGAAACTAGCCCATTTGTGAACTAATAATAAAGACAGGTTTGCTAGAAGGATGGAGCATGCCGTAGGGCGGAGGCAGCTAGTCAGGCAGTCCGAAGCTCTTTCTTCTTGCTAGGTATCAGATATTGAGAACTAGATAGGCCTAATATGCTACAGAAAAGAAAGGATAGTGAAGGAAGAAGATGCCCGGGGGTCCGGCATACAATATGTATAGACTCGAATAGCGAAGACAAGAGAGGAAGTTGAGAGCTGGCTCTATAGCAGATTGTGAAAGGGTGTTCCACGTCTAGTGACTAGATAGCAGGCAGGAAAAAGAAGGTGATCGACCGTCTTGTCGCAAATGAATTCGACCGTAGGAAACTGCATAAGCGGCGAATAAAACAGCGATTTCAAGAGACATAGAGTGACCAGAACAAGACAAGTAGCAAGCTGGCTGGGACTGCGGGTGAAGCCCGGAAAACAAGGCTATCAGGATGGATCCAGAATGATAGTTTTCATGGTGTTAATTACTTTCTAGTAATGACTGAGGCTCAAAAGTGTTATTAAGGAATGTATATACTAAGCTAACTAGCTAATAGCTAGTAATGAGAATGGCGTGAAACTATCAAGTGAAAGATAGCAAAACAAAATTATGAGCGCAAAATGTTAGCCAGAATGGAAATAAATCAAGAAAAACGTGCGTGGAAGAAAAGTGACAAAGGGAGGCCAAGTTACCAAGCCAGCTTAAGCTAAACTGAGCTCAACTGAAGTTGGCCAGAACTTGACCAAGCCCACCACTGCGCGAACATAAATTTTGGTTGGCCTAACTTCGTCAACGACTTTGTCTGTTAGGTTCTTTCAGTTGCTTGACTACTTGTAGACTGCAGCGGAAGCTAGGGATACTAGTTCCTGCAGAAGCATCTGTTGGTCTTACCAATGCCGCCAGAAAGCTTGAGTCGACTAGTAGTGATCCCAAGGTGACCTATTAATGACAAGCTACTCTAATACTCCAACAGCTATCATAGGGTCATTGGCCCTTCCTCCCTCCCTAAATTAATATATATCGACGTTGTGAGGAATTGAACACCCAAAGCCTGCTTCCTCAAGCCTGAATATAACAAAACGAAAGAAGACCCCATCCTACAATCCTGTAAAACAACTTTGAACTTATAAGACTGGCTTATGACAGTTTTGCGTGCTAACAAGATCTAAGCTAGCCGGTGCTGTCAATGAGGTAGCTGCAAAGATTCGAAACATAACGATAAAAATGTAAGACATAGTCAATCAAGGCGAATAAGCTAAAAGCAAAACGTAGACACTTGAGTACTCTTCCTTTACGTCTTCCCATAGCACCGCCCTGTTTTGTACGCGCGAGATCCAACCCTCCAGTACAGCCTAGATCTGTCGGAAGTTCTCCTCGATAAAGAACATATGAGCGTTGCCGTAGATGCCGATATCGGGTAGATCAAGGCCCTTGACCAGACTGCAGTCGGCCTGCTTTAGGTAGTTGACGGTGCAGTAGTCGTCAGGAGCGTGATAAGAAGCCTCTGAGGTCATGACTCGAATGGGCTTGGTAACCAAGTTGGTCAGAGCACGAACAGAGCCCTCTGCCTGCAAAATGCACGATACGTAGTTTTCGCCCTTGGACTCGTGCTTCTGCTAAGCCAGGTCGGTTGTAGGGTCGGTGACCTCAGGATCGTAGGTCAGCTTGACGTCGGACAGATCCCAAGCACGGGCAGGGCCATTAGATAAGATAGCCTCCTCATATGTAGGGCCAGTAGGCTCCAGCAGAATAGGCATGATACCACCCTGAGAAAGGCCGGTCAGGACAACGGGCTTGCCAATCTTGTCCATCAGAGCAGCACCGGCGTTCTGGACGGTGATCTGCTGATAAGTAGCGTTGTTGATGAACTGGACGCTGGAACTGTAGAAAATGTCGAAGATCTCGTCACCCATTTTTCCGGTGCCGGGCCACTGGGTGTGATTCATGGCCTGGGCCCACAGCATGTAGTCCTCGGGGGGGAGTGATACGCTGCTGAATGATCTCAGCGTTGTAGGTCGAAGCGTGGTAGCACTATTGCAGGGCTGCCAAGCGGAGCGGCCACGAAAGGTCTGATCAATTATGTAGACATCGTAATTCTGGTCAAGAAAATCGGAAGCCCAGCCACGGGTGCCATCAGGCTTGGTGGGCCAGTTCTATAGACCATGTTAGTTAAGGTTGCGCCGGTAACTTTAGGATCTTGAGGTCTTACTTACAGTGCCGGTCTGAGCCTGGCCATGGATTAGGACAATGGGGTAAGTTTGGGTAGCGCCGCCGACGGGAATCAGCTTCTCCACGTACATCTGCTCATGGTACAGGTGAACCTAGCTGCTGGTAGCGGTGTAGTTACCGCCAATGTAGAGATAGCTGCGAATAGATGCGACGTCGTCGACCTCAGAAGTGGCATTGGTTTTTTTAAAAATCATTAATCTTTAATAAGTAAGTAAGTAGCATTGTCACTAGCAGCGATCTCAGCAAAAACTGAGTTCGACACAACGGTGCTGCACAATGAGCCAACTGCCAGGGTTAAGAGGCAGAAGGGTCACGGCAAGAGTCCACAGAGAAATCTTTTTGTAAAAGAGTGGAAGTTGTGTATAGAGGAAAACCAAAGGAGATTCCGGTCAAACTAGTTAAAGTAAGTAGGTAGGATCAAGCAAGTGAGATACTAATCGCCTTTTTGAATACGACACATCAGTTTCAAATAGAAGTGTGACCTGGGAGCACTGGTCAACATGAGATAAATACATAGAACCAACAAGGGAGACTGCTGTCCGGGCTGCCGAATAGCCATGTGGACAGCAACCTTCAAGCTAGGCAGACATCTCTGGCGCCAGTCATTATCTATACTAGTACTAGTATTAGTTGATAAATAAATATGGTTCTTGCGCGATGGATGACAACAGGACCCTAGGCCATGCTTATCTAACTAGGCTAGCAGCATTTAGTGGGCTGGGTTTCCACGAGGAAAGTGTGTACGACTCATTGTCAGATTCCTAGAGAGCCTACTAGAAAAGAACATTCAAAATCAGACTAAAAATCCTGGAAAAGAGCGCAGCCGGAGATGGAAACCAGATAACTGCAGCTTCATAGACTAGATCACAGGAAGCTTGATCCTTTTTTGCTTGTTCGTTGCTTAGGAGGTTAGCGGGTTATTGCGACTAAAAGTTGCTCGATTTAGGCAATCTAGCTGCCATTAATCGCTATTCGAAAGTGGCAGTTGACATTATAGGCGGCTTGGTTGGTGCGCTAGAGGCAAGTGATACAAGTGTTATATAGCTTCGATATAGGCATTACCTTCATAGTTCTAGAAACTTGATAAGATTGATGATTGAGAAAAAAAGAATCAATCTCGATATAACTGATAGTTGTGGTCATAGATGTTTCCGTTTTGTGTCTAGCAACGCTTTGACCAGAAGGTAGTATGATTAATCCAACAAGCGACATTCTTTAACAACACCAATCTATCTATCGGCTAAGGTAGGAGGTACCTGTCTCGCTTAAAATAGCATTGTACATTCCTTGCTAATGTTACTTAGGATCTGGGTAGGGTTATAGTAACCCTACTTTGAATTTCCTTTTCAATCAAGTTATTGCTCAGACACTCAGAGAACCAACCTAGTTATAGCAATATGTCTATCGAACTAGGACTCACTAGTAACCATTAGCATATTCAACGTTTTAACCCAATAATGCGTTCGTTTTTAGGGTTACTTTTACTCATTACTTAGTTGGAGGTGAACTATGACGAATCAAGTTAAGTTGTTGCATCGTTCGCCTATCAAAATCCAAGTTTATTATCTTCGCCTCCTTTGATCTAGTATTGATAAACACTTGCAGCCACTAACACAACCAACGCTCATTTCACGATTCTTGGCCGTTGAAATATTGGACCAAGCCGCGAGGGGCCTCCATCGTCCTTTCACGCAGCTTCCGGCATCTACGCTTCGGTCCTGGCTTACGTCTCCATCTGAAATAAGTAGCTTAAAACGCTTTTTAGGTCGATAACTCGATAAAGCGCAAGGGTGCCATATATGATGATTCTCCATTGATCCTACCATCCTTGTGCCCCTGTCGAAGTTTGCATATCAGATGTACGGAATGTGCAAGCAAAATGCACCCATCTTGCACTAATGAGGAGTTTTATATCGTGTTCTCGTAGACTAAAGCGCCATTTTCGGACGACATTCACTAAGACCGTTGGCCGGAAATCCGTGCGTTTGTGGGGGTTAAAGTTTTTATACAGCATGTCTCTTTCAACGACAACCAATATCGTGGATATAGATGATGCTTGTAGTATATTTCAGATATATCAACCCACATATTTCTTGTGCATATGGACAACCTGATATCCAACGCTATGTCCATCCCTTCCATTCGCTCTGTTTCCTACGAGGTAAGGCCAGGTCCGCGGAGCTCCCAGGTCCATATCTACGTCAATTTCACACGTGGCAGGGCTTGTTCACTAACCTCTCCTCCCCTTCGCCCCAATTCTAAGCATCGTAAACTTCTCTCTACGTCTCTAACAATATCATTACTATCACTTGTTCTAGAAAGTGTTCTCGGTGAGCAAGTGTGCCTCTATTTTTATTGGCATGAGTATCGAGTTTCATCCTAGATGCCAGGCTCTTTATAACTGAACTAGTTTTTTTTTTTTTAAATCATCAAAATTTGATTTCTATCAACAACAGATGCTGTAGATGTATGTCATTGCTCATCTCAAATCACTTTAGTACTATTAGATATTGTAATAGTGATTTAATCTATGTCATTAGTAACTAGCTTTACAATGTATGTTTTATCATGCTACACTTGTCACTCAGTTCAAATAACTCTTCTGCCTCTAGTAGATTAAGATTTGTTATAGCCATGTATTAGCAGGATAAGTAAGTGTCTTATTAGAGTTAAAATCTAATCGAGTAGTAAGTAAAAAAGGGGGATAAGCAAGTTTCCTTGATCCCATGACATACATGAGGAAGAAGGGGCACTTAACACAACAAATGAGTAGCCTGTAAATTGTTTATCTTTTCATGTAATAACTATTAGGCCATTGTGACATATCATTTACAATTTTGTGACACAAGTCACTCTGCCTAATGCCGACCTTGAACCATGCAAAGGCAATATAATATATAAATCATTATCACCAACACATTTCTCGATTATTAGCCCCTCTACCAACTTCTCCTGTTTACTATTCTTTCAATCGTTACTTCAAGGGCTATAAGAGGCAAGGTTGAGTGAGGACACATAATTGTAGTTGTATATATACAACGTCTACTAGATCACGGAGATTATTCGATGCCGGACTGATTACCGGACAGACTTTAAAACCTTCTGCAACATTGAATATGTGCTAAGTGGTTAGTAGAGAAGCTATCGTAGTCAACTCTGTTGTTCTAGACCGCACTAGACAATTCTATGCGCTTGACAGCGCCCAAGGCTCAAGTATTCGTGGATGAGGAGGGGTTTGTTCTCTCGAAAGGGAGAGCGGGGGCTGTTTTCTACTGTTTCGGGAATCCGAGCTGGTCGTTGCACGATGCTAATTCTGCTTCGCGAAGTAAACAACGACTACTTCTGGTCTCCTACTCCAAGGGCCCTATACACTGACCTGATCTGAGTGATGTACCTTAATAGCATCTATAGATTGTATCTAATTTTCATAGATATGAAACTACCTGATCTCTCTATGCTGTTGAAAGACTTATTCAGACTATCTATTTGTATATTTGTATGCTTTTCAGGGCCTAGGGGAAACTCTTGCCAGGCGGCATCGGAATTTTAAACCCCCCACCTGTTCCGTTAGTCCTTATCGTTGCAAACGTTTCTGTCGAATATAGAATAGTAAATACATTACTATATATCAGTTCAGCAACAATCAAGAAATTGTACCGCTGTATGTTCTATTGTATGGAGACTCAGGCACATAATAATCACGATGGTATACTTATATTCAAAAGAGTTGATTCTTGAAATATATTGGTGTTTCAAGTTTCAAGCCGAGCTTGGCATTATTGAATTGTCTCTTGATGTTACTATAGTTATGCATGTACTCACATCGTAGTAGGTTAACTAACTACCTACCATACCTGACAACGTAGTACAAGCTCGGCAAACAAGTAATAGCAAGCTGTCATGCAAATGTATTATGTGTTTACATGTCAGTCTGCGTGTTGCAGATTAAATGAACATGATAGCTTAGAGCTTAAAAGTTGTCTCGAAGTCAAGATACTTGTAGTATATAGATATGCCAATAAGAAATCCATATTTCACCATTGCACCATAATTAGCTATGCAACTATATCTTATACTGATTTCAGTATTTGTTGTTTATCATCTGACAACTTGAGGCAGATAAGGCGATTAGTGCTTGGAACCATGTGAAGTACTTCTCGTGCCCCATTTGGGTTATGAGTTTATGGTATCGTGTATTTGAAGCAAGACCAATACAATGTGTGCAATAGTGAATATTATTGTAGGCATGCAATCTTGTTCAAGCATCTCTCATGTGATATGCCCGACTACTGATGAAGTCATATGGCTAATGTTCTTTTAACTCTGCGCTAACATGTGACTATAGTGAAACTATATTATCAGTATCTGGTAACGAGGTGAGACATATATGACATGATATGCTATCAGAATGATTAGCGCTTGTTACCAGACCAGTTTTTGAATCGTTTATACAAAGAGCAGTTCAAGCAACTATGATCAAACCCTTGAATTCAAATCAAGACAATGCCAACTGGATAATATGAACGTAGTACGTTTATCCAGTCATTTGTTTATTCTACCAAGCGAGTAGATGCGATGAGACAAAAAAAAGTTAACTACGACGAGAGGTGCGATGAGATAAACCAGATAAACTTTTTATTTTATCTAATTTGTGACGTGGAATTGCGGTGTTCAATTGTGAATTCCAACACCGGTGCCACCAGGGGTTGGAATCTTGCTATGAAATAAAGGTCAGGGTTAAGTGCCGGATGAACGGCTCCAGTCAACCCTAACTAGTGTCAATATGACGTCGGGTTCTTAATGAGGCTCAGTAGGGGAACATCTGGAACAAACTGCCAATAGATCAAGAACAACAAAATGCAATTTATTAGTACCAATTATTGGTACACAGGATGTGATGTGCTTATGTCGAATCCTTCTATGTAGTTGTAATGCAAAAGCGTGGGATCGCAAAATAAAATATTCCTTTTTCGGTCGAATGACCCTTGTTCTCGGTATAACGGACGAGGCCAAACTCCCGGTAAGCTTGTTAGACCGGATAAATAACCAAAAAGAACAAAGAAATAAACAAAGCAGGTAGGAAGATCACGATAGACGCATTTTGGAACATACGCATAGCGAAGAAGGCAGAATAAAATATACACATAATTTGTGAAGGCTGTTATATAGATTGTGAAAAGTTACGATATTGCTGTGACAGTGTGTTGGGCGCATAGAGCCCTGATGCTTTGGACGATGACAGGGTTTTTGCCACGCACTAGAGATTGTCTAGTATTTTGTAGAAGCGTGATTGGTGTTTTCATGGTTATGCCTGTATAGGAAAATATAGCATTTGTATCATGTTATATTTATATGCGGTTCATTGTCGTTGATGGAGTGCAAGATCTTTCACGGCATAATCAAAAGAGTATCCTGAATCACTCTGCGGAATTCCGCGTCAAGCTAAGTTCTCGCTATCTATCTACAGCTTCATATTCATGATGGGATCTAGCACTAGCATGTCATTAATAACATGATGTTATTTTATTGCAGCACGGGCGCTATTATTAGTGTTTAGTGGAAGACAGGGTAGAGAACCAAATAGAGGACTTAATTCAGTGCCAGGATTTAGGGTCGTAGAATGACATGAACATATTCTATGCAAGTACCAAGCAGCAAATAAATCTTGTTGAGTGCTCAGGAGATTGAAAGATCTGGATGGCATGGAGTTAAGTGGTATATCCATCCATCAGTGCATGATTTTGAGATACTTACTTCTGGAGCCCTGCATCCCAATAAAGACCATTCTGAAATGGGGTACGAGATCCAATAAGCACATAGCATAGCGATTAGAAGACTAAGGCGTTTAAGATTAGTATGAGCACAAGTGTATACTCTTTAAGATAGGAGAGCATCGTATCTTCATAATTCTAGAAACTGAATAAGACTATTGGAAAAAAACCCGGGAGAGCGATACATAGGACAAAGGTATTCCTAAGCTAGAAGCATATTGTGACTAGTTTTGTACATGCTGAGTTGAATATCACGAAGTCGATAGGGATTACCAGTCGAATATGTCAACTACGAGTTGAGATCACCTCATAAAGGAAAACTCTGGGGCTGACGGCAGTCTGCTTATGATAGTACTATAAGCCACTATGAGATAAGATGGCAAGTGAATCGAGCTAGCCCGGCCTATTAGGCATTCTCAGCTGCTTAAAAATATAGACTCTTTAAAAGGAATCTGGGCGTAACGATCCAGATGGGAAACAATCCGTTTCCGCAGCATCCGAAAGTTGTCAAAGCCAAAGAAAGCCGGGGCGGAGTTCAATTGTAGCCTAGTTCAGTCGCTTGATAGATAGACGAGCAGTCTGGCAAAGCGTTTCGTCCTTCGTAGATGAAAAGCCCAGACCGCCAAGTTAGTATGTGTCATATAGGCGCCGTTGATGCTGGTCAATACTGGGAGAGGAGATAAAAGACAGCGAGCGATGATCTTGATTATATAAACAATATTCGGAGTGGAAAGAACAGCACTAGAAGAAGAGGACAATGGAAGATGGAGGGGCCCTAAAAAGCAATAAACATCAAGCTGCATCTATCTTGGCTGCGCTAAGCTCAGGCACAACTTACATGCTTTGCTCACATTAGTAAAAGCGGAACTTTCACTAGTTAGCTAGTGAGCCCTGAAGCAAATTCGGCTTGAACAGCCTAAGGAGACTGAGAAAACTCTTGAAACAGGGGTTTTTGTAGTGTTAGTGAAGGTCGTTCGTTTCTCTGGATCGGATAGATGGGCATAGTGCTATGTCTCTACTACTGCATCGTCCAATGATAACTTACTTTTTCGTGACTGAATGGCCGTTGCTTGGACTTTGCAATATCTCAAAGAATTATCTCTACCCCCTTAATATCTCATCAACCTATTAAGTTGGGTGCCTAAGCTAAAATTTTCTTCTCTTTGCACTGCCTCTAGCAAAGGCTCTGGAGTCTTTTTTATTTGTCGTTTGACGTTTTCCCCCAAGGGCCCTAGCAAGCTTTATACCTTGACACCAGCAGGCCGTGCTGTTCAGCGGCCCCGAATCTGTGCGTTCTTAATGCTAGTCTGGGCCAAGCCAACACCCCGACGGACCGGAACCTTGGGCGTCTGTGGACGCCGCCGTCATCTGTTAAATCATCCACGTTTCCTTTTAACAGCTCTTGGGGCCCCCGTCTCGCTGGATCCATCCTATTGGCGCTCAATCTATTCATTCACTTTGAGTTCTGCATACCTTCTTGTCCTGCATTATCCTGCTGCCCGCTGCACAGTCCGCTCCGCTCTATGTCTGACTGTGACTTGCTGCCGCCGCCCTTTATTGGTCTATCCGAACACCCACACGCAGCATATATTCTTCTTTATTGCATCATCTCTTAACCTATCTTACCTTTGATCCTGTCCTTACCGCCTCTTCTTAACCTGCCTTTCTATTTCTTTATTTCGCTGCCTTGATCTTAACCATCACTACCATCATCACTGAGATCCCGCTACCTTTTACCCTCCGAACACAAGCTACGAAGCCACACACCCTTGTTATTGATACACTACAAGCCATCTGGACCCCCCTGGAATTTGAATCACAGTAGATCGTCTCTACCAGCTAGCGGGCTCGATTTTGTTTATACGTTATATCGCCACATATAGCTTCTTGCAACGTCCAACTACCCACACTATCAAACCACCACGAATAGTCCCAGTTTTGACCAACACTATCTAATATATCGATTACCTGTCTATTTGAGAGGAACACGCCGTCCTATCCTGACTTTCTTTTCTCGGCCTATAAGTGCCGCTGTCGACGCATTTACACGCCTGCGCATTCGTCAATCGCCAGTATAAAAAACCAACTACAACAACTTATAACAGGAAACTTGATCTTCATCTCTTATCTGCCTAGAGAGTTACGCCTAGCATTTCCAATTCAAAGTTGGTCTATACTAAACTGCCGCATAGTCTCGACCTATCTTCATACCGTTTCATATGCCACCGGAACTAGACCGACGAGAGGCACAGTTTCCAGAGTTGCGCAAAGCCTGGGCGAAGCTAGAAAATTTGTCTCCGCGGCCGCTAGTAACCAACAGTACCTTCCTAATGGACGATAGCAGCAACATTGCCAACAACAACCTCGCCTCCAGCTCTACTCCACCGGCTTCCGGAGCTTCACCTGCAACTGCTACCCCTACCTCAGCTCCCGGAACTTCCGGAAGCACTTTGGGCGTATCGCGGCGCACGCACCCTAAGTCTAGGACAGGCTGTCGGACCTGCAAGATCCGCAAAATAAAGGTATGTTACCCGCACCTGCGTCACTTTCCTTTCTCTTCTTCATTCTTCCATTTTCATTCTGCGCTATGGCGGTGTTTGCGATTGAGAGGCTCGTGCTCATGAGCTATGCCATTGAGTTTTCCATTGGCTTAGTATGGGAGGGGATTTCACTTTTTGTGTAGGTGCCTTAGCAATACGAGACACTTGCAATTGCCAGAGACGAACTCTATTCCAACAGCCGATTACGACACATGGCCGGCTAATCCGTTTTGTTGCGACGCAAGACTTGAGATGAGAAGCATGGGAGAAAAATAATCATAAAGATGTCATGACTCCCACATATCCATCCCCTAGCTTGTCTTCGGAGACGCTCGGAGGCTTTTGTATTATCACTTTCTTGCAGACTTAACAAAAAGGAGGCCTTAAATTGCGAAATGTATATCGCCTATCAAACGAAGAGATAGGCAGAGCATAGAATCTTCCCATGAATATTTTCTCTTTTTCTTCCTTATCTATCCTATTCGTCGCGGTCTTATCCGGGGCCCTGCAAAATTCCGATTCCGATTCCGATCTTAACAAATCCGCCCTATGGCCCTACTTTGCAAACAACGAAGAGCGACGGAAAACAGAAAAGAAGAACGCACCCCTCTCTAATGTACTGACAACTGATTAATATCCGACCTGCTCGGCTTCTTAGTGCGATGAAGAGCGCCCGTCTTGCCGCAACTGCATCAAGCATGGCGTCACATGTCCCTACACCGCGCCGCCCTCGTCGGCCACAACGCCCATCCCCACCTTGTCGACCACGGCTAGTCCGCTAACGATTCCATCAACGTTACTGAGTACCCACAGCAGCCTAGGCGGCATGCACGGCGACCACGACCTTAACCTAATCGATCTGGAACTCCTGCACAACTTTACCACCGCGACGTATGCCACGCTATCCGCTGACCACTTGGTGCGTGATGTGTGGCGCATCACGGCAGTGCGCCTCGGCATCCAATGCGACTATGTCATGCGCTCGATTCTAGCCGTGTCAGCGCTGCATATTGCGCATCACCGTCCAGATAAGCGTGAATTCTACTTCTCGCGCGCCCTCGCTTACCATCAGATGGCGAGTCGCACGGCTACTCCGCTCATGGGCAACTTGGCCACGAGTAGCGAAGGTTGGGAGTTTCTGTACCTGTTTTCCACACTGACGATATTCTTCAGTATGTAGTTTTTGTTCATTTTGGTCTCCGTGCTGATTTTAGCGCCTCCTCTCCCTATCATAGCTGTAGGGTAAAATCATAACTAACGTATAGACAGGTCTTGCAAGCACGAAATATCCTGACGTTCTACAGAGCGACGCATTTCCGCCTTGGATCTACCTTCTCAGTGGCTCCAAATCGCTCATCCATCTCGCCTGGCTTCGGATCGAGGAGTACGAGGGTCCTCTAGCGCCACTCTTCCGCCACGGCAAACGACGCTGGGACGTATACCACAACCTCGAAAGCAGCATCCCTGTCCCAAAAGAGTTCAGCGAGCTCGAAGAGCGCATTATCCGCACCGTTTCCGAGCCGCTAGTGCGCAGCATATACCTCAATGTTGTGCACAGCCTTGCCCGCAACACGAAAGTATTTACGGCGCTCGATCTACAGTGCATGCCAGACATCACCGACGCCTTCGTATGGGTCTTTACCGACCTCGACATGTTCCTAGTACAGTTGCGCGCCCAGACTCAGGAAAGCATCGCTATCCTGGCACACTTTGGTGTCATGATCCGCTCGCTGGAGAACCAGTGGTGGCTTGAAGGCTGGAGTGCGCTGCTACTGGCTAAGGCTTGGGATGTTCTTGACGACGAACACAAGCTTTGGGTCCAGTGGCCCATTGAGCAGGTTGGGTGGATTCCGCCTTAACACAAAATCCCAAACAAAAAGTCCATCATCGTTGACGTAAAATGCTTTTGTGATAGATACAGTGGTTCGGCTTGTGGGATCTATGAAGTGGGAATTGGTGTCAGTATGACCTTTTCTAACTCTTGATATATGCGCCCGTCTCTGTGTTCTTATAGCGGAAGATGGACGCGACGATTGATACTGTGTACTAATATCATTTTTTTTCTATGTCTTGCTCGCTCTGCAGTTCCTCATTTGAACAACAAGGTGGCATAGACCTTCGCCTGGAGTAAGTTAGATTTGGCATTTGTGGTGTTATCTTTTTTCGGCCTTGATATTGTCCGTAGACAACCTTTCTCTTTTTCTTATTGTCAATTATATCATCAGCTGTGTTCTGATCTTCCCCTGGTGTTGTTTCATTCTGCTTCAGCCCTAGAAACAAACCAAAGTTATAAGTTCTCTTCTAGTTTGTCAACAAGTCTTCCAAAGTGATTCAAGTCTTATTGTAGCCGTCATGCTGATAACGTAGTAGCCATACATAACCCTAACTAGGTATATGGTCGTACGAATCGTTGCCGTCTTATAAACATGGCTAGGGTTCCACTTGATGGAAAATGCTATAGGCTAAATCTAGATAGACTGAATGCTTGCCAGGGTTTGTAAACAGCATTTGACTTAGTTTTATAACGTCTTATTTGGCCACCCGATTACTAAATTAAAGTTCCTGTAAATCAATTTGATACCCTGCGCCTGCAGCATAAACATGAGATGTGATTGTTTCAGAGAGATGTTCTTACACAAAGGAAGTCTTGAAGTGAGCAATCAGTTGAACAGAAATATTGGTTTGTCCAACTTCGTGTTCATTGTATCCGTTTGCAAACTACGCTCTGTATTCTTCTTGGTTGGGATCGTTGTACTAAAACGGGAAGAATTGCGGGCATTGCATGGCGCAATTGGTTCTGGTCTGCTGTCAATTTTTTTTTTCCACAAACTCGTTATTTAGCGCCTATCAGAACCTTCAACATCGCCGCAAAATACCAGTATATACTTCAGAGCAAAATATGCTAAGTTTTTTTGTAGCATATTGGCTAGTTTGCATCGAGACTATTATTATATTATTTCTATCATTTTAGGCGGTGTGCTACATGGAATATTTGATGCTAGGCAGAGATAAAAAAAAGGTATTGTTGCATCTAACTCACCACTAATTAGAGTGACAAGGCTGTGTGAGCAAGGGCCCAGCCTCGTGACGTGAATGCCGATATTTTTTTTCACCTTCCTTCGGTTTTTTTAAGCCACGCCAAAAAGGTTATTCTCCAAGCGCGGTCGCAACATCCAAGTTTGTTCACCACCACCAAGCAGAGAGCCCGTGTTAAATCATGGCGACGCTTAGTGACGCCCAGAAAGAGCTCGCAGGGTAAGTCTTGTCTACAATCCTGTATTTACAGCTGTTCGCACTGAATATGCAATGACAGCGACTAGTGGCGTATCGACAGCGCCCGCCGGCCTGCCCACATCATGATATCTTCTTCGCTCACTCAATATTCCGCTTGCTAACCCCGTTTTCCTCTTTCTAGCATGCTCGCGCCTGACGATATACCCTACAAACTGCGTTGCGCAAACTGCAGCAAACTGGCCATCAATGCCTTCCGGCTGCCATGCTGTGAACAGCCTATATGTGAGAACTGTATGTTAGCATGCCGTAATTCGCGACGCCTCGCTTCTTATGCAGCCACCTTTATTGCCTGGGCCGATCACTAACATCTCCTTATTCTATGATCTAGGCCAGTCTGCGTTGCCGTCGACATGCCCCGTATGCGAACACTCGCCGCTGTCTGCCGACGACTGCAAGCCACATCGCGCCTTGCGCACAACTATCAAAGTTTTCATCCGCACAGAGGAGAAGAAGCGCGAGTCAATGAGACCTAAGGAACCTGAGCCGGAGCCGGAATCAGAGCCTTTAAAAGCCGAAAGTAGCGCGCCTGTTGAGAATGCCAATCTAGCGCTTGCTAATAGCCCTAATGATATTGGCGGCCAGCTGGTGAGCCCCAGTAATGGGCCATCGGGCAATTCAGTCGCACCCAATACTACTAGCAACTCTGAAAATCAAAATGATGAAACAGCTGATACTGGTGATGAGGTGAAGAAAAATGCCGCCGAGAATGTAAGCATTTGCAATATGTGCAGCTGCTATACCCTAATATATCTAACATATAACTCCTTTCTGTTAGGACGAGGTCGCTGAGTCTATGCCTGTTGTCGCCGCCGACGATGGCTCCGCTGCCGATAATGCTTCTAAAGACGACAGCCAGCCTGAGCAGATAGGCAGCGACGAGTTGAACATCGCCGAACCCAATGACGCCGATACCGACGATTCGAACATCGCCCCTGCTATGAACAACATGGGCTTTGGCACCGAAGGCTTCAACCAAATGCAGATGATGATGGCTATGCAGAACAATATGGCCAACGGCTTTGGTGGTTTCCCAATGATGGGTAAGATTGATATATCTACACTTTCTGGATACGCGAAGCACAGTCATACTAAATCATATCTTCTTTCTTTTACAGGCATGTCTGGCATGAATATGGACCCTAGAATGATGCAGAATATGTACATGAGCGGCGGATTCAATTCTGGCATGATGAATACGGGTGTTGGAGGGTATGGCATAGGATCCAATGATACCTGGAACGATCAGCAGCAGTCATGGAGTTTCGGCCAAGATAATTACAATCATGCAAACAATCAAAGCATGGCCCCTGGTGATTTTGGCAACAGCAATAACAGCAATAGCAATGGCGGTAGTGGTAGTGGCAGCGCCGGGGTCGTTGGCCCTGGTGGTCTGGCTACTAGCGCTGCTAACGGCGCTGTCAACGGTAATTTCGCTGTGGGATTCCAGCCTGGATTCGGTGCTAATGGTAACCGCCCCAACGATTGGCGTGGTAATTTTGGATACCGTGGCCGAGGTCGGGGCAGAGGCTTCCAGGCAAATGGATTTGGCCGTGGCGGCAGATTTGGGTTCCAGGGAAATCCATACTGGGCCCAACAGCAGCAGCAGCAGCAGCAACAATTTCCTGGACACACTCCGGCCTTCCCCCAGCATCAAGCACAGCAACAGTACGGTGCTATAACCGGTTTCGATGATGCAGGTCTTGGTAACAATAGCAATGCAGGCTCAGTAACTGGTGGTGATCAGCTTACGAAGTCGGTTGTTAATGGCGAGCGCCGAGATTCTACTGGTGATATAATGAACCCTGACAATAGCAATGGAACGGAACCTATTGGAAAACCCGACGACTTAGTCCAAGAGTCAATAAATGACAACTGGAAGGGGCGCCAAGCCGTTCCTGCCCCTCCCCCCAACGCACCAACTGGCCCCAAATCGATGCGCCAGAACGGTAGACTTGGACGTGGTTTAGACGACCAAGACTTTGCATACCATAATAATAGCAGCCACAATGGCAACGGTGAATCTCGTGCCAGCTCACCTAAGCGTTCACGTAATGGTAACAACAGTTATCGTGATCGCCATGACGGAGCTGATGATCAAAGTAGACCTGAGAGTAGAGACAAGGACCGCAGCTCACGCAGACGGCGTCGTCATCGTGACGAGTCAGTCCCCAGTCAAACTACTGGCCATGATGCCGCTAGCGGTAGTAGCAGTAGACGCCATCGTCGCGACGAGGATGCGACTACAGCCACGACGACTAATGGCGATGACGAGCACCATCGCAAACGCCGCAGCCGCAAAGACGAAGAATCTATTGGTAAATCATCTTCGCGCGACGATGTTACCAAGGCTATAGCTGACCGCACACGCTCCGCGTCACCCACCGAATCTCGTCGGTCCAGCCATAAGAGTCGGCGCGACCGACGCGAGCGTTCCCGCGAAAGAGATCGCGACCGGGATCGGGATCGGGACCGTGATCGGGACCACCGAGACCGCGGTCGCGACCGCCCAGACAAGAATCGCGACGACGAGGGCAGTGGTAGTCGCAAAAAGGATCGCTCCTCACACAAAGATCGCGACAAGAAGCGAGAACATCGGGAAAGTGGGGACAAGGACCGTGATGCTGATAGACATCGTGGTCGTGACCGTGAACATCGCGATGGTAGAAGCGATCGTGATCGTGAGCGTGAACGAGATCGGGATAGAAGTGCTAGGGACCGAGAACGTGACCATGATAGAGATAAAGACCGGCGTCGCGACAGACGTCGAGACGAGCGCCACTCACGCAAACACTCAGCAGATGGAAGCGACCCCCGCCGATCCAAACGTGGAGACTCGGCCGGAGCAGGCGACCCATCAACGAAAGACACTTCATCCAAGTTAGCTGCCTCGACAGCTGGCGGTGCTACAACCACAACAGCATCAACATCTGCTATTACTACTACTACTACTACCACCATGGACCCCCATGCACGTGAACGCGAAGAACGCAACCGTGAGCGGCTCATGAAGGAGTCGCAGCGTCGTGCTGGCCTAGCGAGTCTCGTAGGCTCGAAGCGAGGGCGCGATGATGGCGACGATGGTCGCCGTAGTCGGAGGAAAGGCCGGCGTGGAGATGGCCTACATCACGATGATGACGATAGCCGGTCAAGTCGGCGAGCAGAGGATGGTTGGTAAAAAAAAGAATGTTTTCTTTCGGGGGCAGCAGAAAAAGAAAAAGAAACGAAGAAAACGTAATGCGGGAGGAGGATGATGAAAGTGGTGGCAATCATATTGGATTTGCAATATACTGTTCATCTTCCTTTTTTTTTGGGCTTTCTTACCGAGAAAGAAAATATTGAGATATACGGCCGTGTTTCCTAATGTCAAGATTGGTTTACGTCATGGTTTTGGTCTGGGAAGAGGGCATCAATCTGTTCTGGATTTATATTTGTCTCCTGCTCTGTTTTTTGGCGAAGTAACTTACCCTCACATATTAGCTACTTATTTATATAAAATATACCCTCCCGTAAGTAACTTGTATTTCTTCTGTTTGGTTTTAGTCCACAGGTGCTTGCTCTTGTGTTGTCACTTAAGTCTTGTCAGTCTAATAAACCATATATCTAAGCGAAACTATCTCCCTACATTGCGACCTCTGTTTGCCCTTTTTGTTTGATATCGCTTTTATAGAATAATAAACTGTAGTTTCTAGTCCTTGAGATATGTCATACATCAAGGAATATGATTTACGAACAGAACTATGACTTGTCATATGTAATTTCCAGATGGCTTAATACGTCGAGTAATAAAAGTAATCATGAGTGGTAGATAATTGAAAAGAAAAAGTAGCTAAGAACATCTAAGAGAGAAGGTGTTTTACAAGAGAAGAGGATAACCCGAGAATGAGCGGATGGCACAGTTGAATAAAAAGCTCTTGCTGTAAAGCAACCAACAGGAAGAAACACCCCAACATGTTGATATAAGAGTGTAGAAATAATAGAATAACACCCAAAAGAGGTAAGCAAAGATATGACACTACTGCTACATCCAACTAGTCAATGGTTAGCGATAAATTGGAAGTAGGAAAGAGGAACCAAACAAGAAGCTACAAGTAGGCAGTAGCACCGGGATAGAAATGATGGTCGGAGAGAAATAATGATGGCTGGTAATCGTATCGGCCATCTCATCAACGCATGAAACGCAGAACGAGAAAACAGAAAAAAATAACTCAAAAAAAGCAGATAAGAAGTAGGAAGTACCAGGTATAGAAGAAAGCCCGAGAACTTGATAATACACTTTGAAAATGTGTACTAAGTAGACTTAGGAATGAGGCTAGTGCCTGGGAAGGAGGCACTGGATAGTGGCACAGCGATATTTGACCAGGAACTAGAAGATGCAATGATATGAAGATATTCTGATATCTTAGCAGGCACAGCTGTCCTTGGATGTGGTAGGGTCACCCGTCAAGTTGACGCGACTCTCGTCACCTCCAGGTCCACCCGTTCTGCTGCCGGCTGCGCCGCGAGCTGAGCGCAGGGATGTCTCTGGGATAGCATTGGCAATAGCCGTGAAGACCTCAGCGACATTGAAGCCTGTCTTTGCCGACGTTTCAAAGAAGAGCAGACCCTCGTCCTTGGCGTATTCTTCGGCCTCGTCGGTAGGAATCTTGCGATCGTTTTCGCCGCCAGCAGCTGCAGCAGCGGTGACAGCACCCTCCGTAGGGGGAGTGGACTCATTAACGTCTTCGGAGGCGGAAACAGCGGCAGGCGCATCACTGGCCAGATCGAGCTTGTTGCCAACTAGGGCGATAACAATACCGGGCGACGCCTGGCGCTGGAGCTCAGCGACCCAGTGTTTGGCCTTGATCAATGACGAGGCCTTGGTAAGATCGTAGACAACGAGGGCGGCCTGGGCATTGCGGTAGTACATGGGAGCAAGAGAGGCGAAGCGCTCCTGGCCAGCAGTATCCCAAATTTCGAACTTGATTGTGCGCGAAGGCAGATTGCACTTTTGCGTGAGGAAGGCGGCTATTGATAGAAAGGACGACGTCAATATTACAGATACCATGTTTAGTGTCGCATTGACATAAGATATAGCACATACCGCCGATTGTGGGCTCTTTGTTCTCCTGGAAATCGTCATTGACGAAGCGCAGTACAAGAGACGACTAGAGAGTAGGCTCGATGTTAGTTTCTTTTGTATTTGCTATATTGCTGCCTGTTGAAGGTAGCGTAACAAGATATTCGGCCATCTTTCTACAGCCATGATTACATAGGAAAGCTTGCGGACTGACCTTTCCGACGGCAGCTTCGCCCAAAAGCACCAGCTTGACGCTGCTGCTAGGCTTGGGGCCGGTAGAATCGGACATTGCGGGCGGGGCGGATAGACGGTTGTTTGCGCGAAGAGCAGTAGTGAGTGAATCGAGAAGCAGAGTTCACAGGAAAAAAAAAAGACGCCAGCGGTATAGAAGCTAAGCGCAGATCAGTCTATATGACGGGACGGCAAGAGCGACGTTGTGTAATAATAATTTGTAGTGGAAAGTGATTGGTAGTGCTATGACTGTTCTTTTGTGTTCTGGTAACAAATCGATATGATGGCAGTCGTTTGCTCTTTCGTTGATGGCGGGTGGGGGG
>LXGT01000440.1:0-21675 GCA_001640655.1 Endoconidiophora laricicola | reverse complement strand
CCCAAACACCAGTCTAGTGGAGACGCCATCCAAGCATGACTGCGAGAATTTTCTCCACACTGATATCATCTGAATTTATGTACAAGAAAAAATGAAAAATGATGTCAGCTGGCTGCTGACGCTTGAATCGGGCTCCGCCGGGGTTCGAACCCGGGGCCTCTTGCAGTTTGAGTTGATGTCCCAAAGCAAGAATCGTACCACTAGACCACAGAGCCTAATTGTTAGAAATTAGGGTACTAACACATGAATATAAATGGAAGTGCAAGACACGCGTTTTTTTTTTTTTTTTTTTTTTTTTNGAATATAACAAGTCTTAGGACTTGGGGGACATTTTGTGCCTCGTATACCGGAAGCTTGGGTAGCTGGCTTGCGGGTAGCCATGATATCTGTCCGGTATCCAATCCGGCGTCGTATAATCTCCGTGATTCCAGTAGACGTTAACTATTTACAATACAATTTTTGGAAACAGAAGAAAAGCGAGGGATGGACGGGACTTCCAGTAGACGTTGAATATATACAATTACAACATGAAGAAAAGAATGTGTGAAGCCGTTGTTAAGAAGCTGCTGACAACTTTTTTACTCATGTAGTTATCTGGCTAAGTCCCTTGACGTCAAGTTGAACTTATATCGTTTAACAGCGTGGATTTCGTAAATCAAAGTAGTAGAGGTTTATCGTCTAGGGATGTTTATATTATTTTTTCTTTGATAGTATTATTCCTAGACGATAATTGGAGGCAACATAGCAGGCCAACCAAGAAGCAATTGTATCGCTTCGGTTGGGGAAGGTTGAAGTCAGTCTTGCAGAGGGTTCAATAGTCTGTCTAGTAACCAGTCTAGCGTTGTATAATCTCCGCGATTCCAGTAGACATCAGATATATACAATTACAATATAATTCCTTGGGTACCATTCGATTATGTGCGAATGGTGTCTAGAGTTGAGTAATAGCCTCATTGTGATGCTAAACGCCAAGAACATCGGCTGTATTGATCAGGATAACTTTTACCCTATCTACATGGGGAGATGCTAGCGATTATTTTCAATATCCTACTGTGTTGCCTATTACCACATGGTCAGTGTAGCTAGGAGATAGCAATGCTGTTGGATCTGCGTTGCCGAGCTTTTCTAAGCTCATATGACATTTGTGATGTCGACATAGAATCGATTCCTGCCTATGGCATCTCCAGCTACCACGGCACCGGAACTCCAAATTGACAGGACATACTCACAGATAAGATAGCCTTTTTATAAAAGATTGGCAATATGTCTATGGCCAATATCAATGCTTCAGTCATGTCTTTGCTCCCGTTTTCTGAATATGGTATCAAGCAAATGGAAGCACAGTCTGGTGAACTCAAGACAGTATAAGGCTCAATGGGGTTACACATCCGCCTTAAGCTAAGGCAGGGAGGGACCAGTCTCTTCTGCCATTAATGGGCTCACCGGCCGTCGTGTGGTTATTGGTTACCGCTATCAGATAAGCTAAGACTTCCCGGGTTATAACGAACGAGTCTGAAAAAGCATCAATTCTAATTGAAATAAAGAAGGGTCAAATTCATATGTATGTCTGCACTAGTCAGTCCATTATACAGACGTAGCGCAAAGGTGAGGGTCTCTGCTTGATTGCCATCTCAATTCTACAGCTTTTTTACTAAGAGAAAGCATGCTGTATGGAGGTTAGTCAGTTAAAAGCTTGGGAAACAAAAGGCACCTCCTAACTGGTAGTAGATGAGACTTGACTGCCTCTGCAGTTCGAGGTCGAGTAAGAGCGATTGATAAAAGGAAGTATGTAACATGTTCAAACTTAGTGAGACTTCAATGTACTATATTATCAAGGGGAACGGGATTATTGGTAATGTACAGCACAACAATACAGCTCTGCTTAGTTGCCAAAAGACTTTTTTTTTGCTATCTTGATTTAATCCTATTCCAAAAGAATGGCTTGTTCACTGGGCGCGCGAAATTATAGCCGAGCTCCGACAGAAGGCGGCTCGGCGTTTGAGCAGCATCGGTTGCGATTAAGCCAATCATAGCCGACCTTTCCTGACAATAACCTGGCCTAGTGGGGTCGTGACTGCGGGCTTTCGTGGGCTTAGGCTAAAGGAAGCCACTAAAAACTGGGGTCAAGGCCTGTATTTAAAGTTGGTTATGTTTAGGAAAATAGGGTAAAGAATAAAGCAAGAAAGTATGTTGTGTGTAGTGGTGACTGGATCTTTTTTCTTTGCAAATTCGTTCCCAGCCGATTAAGAGCGTTGCTTTTGTTCACGATATAGTGAGTGCTTACAGTTATTGATACGTGAAACTCGTGAGTGCTGAAGGCGCTTCTTTTGGTTTTTCATTTGCAATGAGCCAAATCAGATTGCATGTGTAAGAGAGAATAAGATTGCATATAAATAACTCTTTTCGAAGGCTTTGAATTGTTATACGCTCGTCTCTATCTATTTACTGAACACTTAGTGCATCTATTATTATTGAAATCAGAGCTATATTTGTTCTAATAGCCGTGCTTTTGAGAGTCGTTACCACTTCAAGCGATTAAATCCTTCTAGCGCCAGTTTTTCGTCCTTTTGATGCGGTTCTATTCTTCCCGAATCAACCCCCGAAATTATTTTCTCTTCCTCTTTTTTCTTTTCTTTCCTTTTCTTCGACCTCCCTCCTCCCCCCTCCCTCTCCCAGTCTTCGAGCCTTTTCTTGAATCTCAATCTCGAATTCTTCCTTACATTTCTCCTCTTTCTTCATCTCTTTGCCTCCAAATATGCTCGCTCTCAGATCTATCTCAGGCGCCAGTCGCCAGTGCATGCGCGCCGCCGTTCCTCGCGCTGCTCCCTCGTTTGCCATCCGGGTATTTCCTCCTCTCTCTATACGCTCTTATTGGTCCTGTAATCGTTTTCGAATCCGACGTCGTGCATTTTTTTCGTCTCTACGCTCGATCTGCCTATCAACATGTTTATCTACATGATGCTGCTGCTATACATTCAAGCTTCGAATTGACACCTGTATTGTTGCATTGGGAGCTAGTTTCCCCCGGATTGCCAAAGAAGTGCTTGGCGATACTTCGGCATCAACATCCCGGCTGGCGGGATCCTCAGCCGATAGTACCGCGCCCGCCGTCGCATCACGCACAGCATCATCAGAACTAGGTTGTGTCAGGTGTAAAGCAGGACCAATTAACTGCTAGCGATTCCAATTGTATGAGTAAATGCTAATATTTATTTTTCCTCCATTGTTCAGTCTCAGCGTTTCTACTCCAGCCAGATTGAGGTCGCCAAGTACCATGGTGTCAAGGATGCTGAGGTTAGTAAATACAATCTACATGAAACGAACCGATGCTACCGATGCTACCGATGCCTCCCTCGACTTGTGTCCCATCACTTTATTACCCATGCTGCTTGTTTGGCCATTTCCATTCTGCTATCGGCCGCTGTCTATTAGCTCCAATGCCTGTTGCTGTCGTGTCACCCGTCACAGTGTGGACAACCTAACTCTCAGCTCATACCAACAGTGTTTTGCCTTCACTATATCAAACAGAGATCACTGCAGAGCCATCATGGATCATACACATAGGGCACATCGATTTCAAGCATCATCACGCCTCAATTGATAACCAAAAAAAGACATAAATCCAAAAACACTTGTATCTAACGAATAGCTTTTGCATAGGGCAAGTACCTCGTCTCTCTAATCGAGGGTGACGGTATCGGTCCCGAGATCTCTCAGGCCGTCAAGGACATCTTCACTGCTGCTAAGGTAAGCAAAAATATACATTTTGATTCATGTGATCTCCGTCTCTAATGTCGTATAAAATAACAGGCCCCTATTGCTTGGGAGCCCATTGATGTGACCCCCATCCTAAAGGATGGCAAGACTGCCATCCCTGATGCCGCCATTGAGAGCATCAACAAGAACAAGGTCGCCCTTAAAGGTCCTCTGGCCACGCCTGTCGGCAAGGGCCACGTCTCGCTAAACCTGACTCTGCGCCGTACCTTCAACCTGTTCGCCAACCTGCGTCCCTGCCGCTCGGTTGCCGGCTACAAGACCCCTTACGATAACGTCGACACCGTTCTGATCCGTGAGAACACTGAGGGCGAATACTCTGGCATTGAGCATATCGTAGTTGACGGTGTTGTGCAATCAATCAAGCTGATCACCCGCGAGGCTTCAGAGCGTGTTTTGCGCTATGCCTTTCAACAGGCTGATGCTATTGGCCGCAAGAAGGTGCGCGTTGTGCACAAGGCTACCATCATGAAGATGTCTGATGGTCTGTTTCTCAGTGTGGCTAAAGAGGTTGCCAAGGACTACCCCCACATTGAGTTTGACGCCGAACTACTAGACAACACCTGCTTGAAGATGGTCACTGACCCCCTCCCATACAACGACAAGGTACTGGTCATGCCTAACCTTTACGGCGACATCCTTTCTGATATGTGCGCTGGTCTGATCGGTGGTCTGGGTTTGACTCCCTCCGGAAACATTGGCGATGAGTGCTCCATCTTCGAGGCTGTTCACGGTTCCGCTCCCGACATCGCCGGCAAGGGCCTGGCTAACCCCACTGCGCTGCTGCTTTCGTCCATGATGATGCTGCGTCACATGGGCCTGAGCGAGTATGCTCAGCGCATTGAGTCAGCTGCGTTTGCTACTCTAGCTGAGGGCAAGGCCCTAACTGGCGATCTGGGTGGTAGGGCTAGCACCACTGACTACGCCTCCGCAATTATCTCGAAGCTGTAAAATAGTCAAAACCTTTTGTGATTTTGTTCTTCTTTTCTTCTAAACTTCTTTTGTACTTTCTATTTTCCATCTATCTCTGTCTTTGTTTTCCCCTCGATTTCATATCATCCTATCAACAACAGCTTTGCTTTGGTTTTCATAACCCTTATTGGTTTCCTGTCTGGAAGGCATCTTCATCTTTTATCATCTAACATGTGAAAATCTTCATCCTGGAAATTATCTTTAGTTGTTAGAGTCTTTTTTTCTTTATAGAAGAAGAATCAAAACCCAAAATCTAATAACTATAGCTAGGAATCAACCACAGTCAGTGACATCTAGACTTTAGTTCATCATTGAACCTGTAACATCACTCATCACTCCTAATATTTGCCTCATATCTCTAAGGTCATCGATGTTGAAGACTTAGATGATAGATATTTCCTAAAACGCTGGTTTCGATTTCTGCGAAGCGCCTACTGCTTTATGCAATTATATATATCGACATAGGAACTCAGTATAATTAACTATTTACGACTGATGATATCTTAAAAAAATATATTGAGAAATCACTGAAAATCAAAATGAAAATTGCTTCACTTGCTTCAGTAAAGGGAATTTCATCAAAAATGTTAAATGAAGACTTTACCTGTGAAAAAGCGACGATCACTACTTGTAATTGTACAAAGCGTCCCAAGTCACTAACACTGCTCCAAGTCAAATGGGTTTGATATGCTTTGGCTACAGCTAACCCTAATATATATGAATATTGGCTTGTATATAATATAGTCGGTTCTAATTCTCCTTTACTTTGATTTGCTTGAGAATCATGATTATTCGTAATTTCAGATCACTCTTTGCTTTTCTACGGACACTACTCACCTATCTATATTATCATTGCTGTCATAGATGGCTCCCGTCGTTTCGCAACCCACAATCCTCAATCAAGTCCGTCAGATTAGTTATCCATCTGACAAGTAAGTACCAAAGGCCAACTATAGCTCTAGAACTTGCTAATTATCTTGCTGTCCTTTTTTCATAGACGAAAACCAGCATATATCTTGCCCAGAATTTATGCTCTACATAACATTCGCACAATTGCCTCTTAAAACATCCAGATTATTGATAGTTCAATTTCGAAACCTTCCACCCAGAGCTAAACTTCCATAATCATACCAACAAAGAAGCATATGCCTTTGTGATAGTAGCTTGTCCACGGCTGTGAGAGTGCGAATCCCTTAAATAAAGTAAATGTAGTGAATACCTAAGGCCATATACATATATATGTCATGCTAGACTGCCACGCGTATATATTGAGTTGATAAGTTTTTTTCTTCAACAAAGACTTGTAAAGCTCAACCTGCAGAACTAGTCAATCAACTTTAGAGTACCTCAGGGCAGCCCAATTTGACCAATCCTGTTCCTTGTTTACGCCAGAAACGTACCGTTACCATCATCTTTGTCAACATCTCAGCCCTTATGCAAGATATTGCAGTGGCCCCCCGATCGGTCTTGACTAACACTAGCCTGCTGACTCAGCTATTAGCCATCTTGCTACAAGTATATGCATTACCAAGCAGGATAGATAAGCTGTACATTTTCTTTTGTCTTGTCGCTATTGATATTGCCAAAAGCAACAACTAGATATAGCATGAGTAGCAGCTGGTTTATTCATATTTCAAAGACAATTCAACTATAGCTAATGATACGTAAAGCAATAGCCTGATCTATTGAGCCTACTGAAATACATAAATAACTCCAGAACGGTCTACCGACACTGTCATCGTATACGGCTGCGCTAATAATGCGATATCAGTGATACAATCTAGATGCGACCTCAATAGATACTGTTGTACTTGGGAGATAACCGTGCTTCTAGCTGGACGTCCCCGAGTTGTTTGTCTTGTGTCCCTATTTCCATTCTCTCGGCTGCTGCCATCGCCCGCACGTGCATCAGTTTGTCGAGAAAAAGTGGCTTGTTTGTTCTGGCTTGGATTACTAGCAACTCTTGCTCCTATACCATTACGCTGCTGCCGTTGTTGCTGCTGGGTCTTATCACTGCGTCTAGACAGTGCATCTATTGGAGATGCCTGCTGACAAGGCGCCCGTTCTGTGTTCAACAACACTCCTGGTACTGGATGCGAAGCTGAAAAACTGGGGCGCATCTCATCAGGCGCAAGGCCACTGTACACAAGCGAGTTCTCTATTAGTGCTAGGTTCCAGAACCGAAGCTTTTTGTCCGATCCGCCCGTAATGATGAACGCATGCTTGATATCACGAGAGTTATGTGATAACCCGGTTCCAATCAGCATTGCACGCACGCCACGGTCGGCGCTGCTGCCGGAATTCGCTGCTGCCGGCTCGATACTGGTTGCGAAGCGGCCGAGCATGCCTTCAGGCTTGTCCTCATCCACGTCCCACGCCTCATACGTCTTGGGACCCTCACGGATATTGTTGGCCAGGCTAGCGCTGCTGCTACTGCCGCTGCCATTTCCGAGATTATGGCTTGTTGAAGAGCTTGCTGTCCCTTCCACGCGGTATATCTCACGACACAGGGTCTTTTCAATATCCCATACCGTCACTTCTCCCAATCCAGTTCCGCCTGCAACGCAGATCCACTTGCCGTGACCCTTGGTCGGATGGTAGCCCAGACGGTATATAGCAGATTTGCCAGGAATGCCCCAAGCCTTAACCCGCATGCAAAAACGTAGGTCCCAAACATCAAGAACACCATGCGCCGTGCCTAAAACTAGCCAATTGCGTTTTCGATCGATGCAAAACGAAGTGGGCGTACCATGATGGATAGGATTCTCTAGCACGTACAGTACGTTCATTTGCCGCAGATCTATGGCTAATATTCTAGAACGATTCGTCGCTAGAACTAACACCGAAAGCTTATCTTGAATGAAGTGCTCGCTCCACACCGCGAACTCGCCAGCAGGCAGCTGATATTGGCGCAGCAGCCGCGGCTTGCTGTAGCGGGGGCCTACCGTACTCAATGTCGTTTCAATACGAACCACATGGACGCTGCCATCGCTCGCACATGTCACGAAGCAGTAACTGCCCTCAACTAAGCACAGGCTAACAATGCGCGCATCTTTGGAGTGGCAGTATGACTGTCGTGAGCGCTGGGATATATTACGTTCAAGACGTTGCGTATCCCACACTTTGGCCGTGCCGTCGTCACTAGCTGTCACGAAGAACTTGTGGTCTGGCGCCACCACAACCCGGTTGATTGCTGCCGTATGTTCGGTAAACATCGCGACTAGACGACTGCCCGGCTGCCACTTCGTGCCCGCTGGCCCGGCAATTATTCTGCCCTTGCGGCGGCAGTGATCTACTATATAGCTGCCAAAATCGACTGTGTCATATGGGTAGTTCCGCAGCATCATCGAGTTGAGCATCTTGAGAATGTTCGGGTCGGTGCCAGTATAGCTGTGACTGATCTTTACTGCTCGATGAGGCTCTAATTGAGGTTGCATCACAGCACCTGGCGGTGTATCGCTGTCATCTGCAATCTGCTGTTGGCCTCCGGGTGTGGGAATAAACGGTCCCTCCATTTCGCCGAATGCGTTAGCGTCAGAGGTGCTAGTCTCTGCAATAGCTTTGTTGTTGTCCCGACGGTCGAGAAGAGTTAGCACACTAGGCTTCGGTTTCAAAGACTGTCGGTTCGACAGAATGCTAGCAGCGTCGCTGTTATCCTGCGCGCCTGAAGGACGCCTGGAAGAGGGCCCTGCGCTTCCATCGCCAGACATCGTTCTGTTGTGACTAGTGCTCCGCGGCAGGTCGCCGTTACCATTGCTACTACTACCTCCATGGCCGTTACTGGTGCCGTTCTTGTTTCGTTTAGCCGTGTCGTCGAGGGCTATTGAAGCATCCATGAGTGCGTCGGCGATAGTGTATGGGGATCTTTGAGCCATGTCTGATGTTGGACTTCTAATCTCGCTTTGCACTGCAGGGGATATATCATCAAACAAGATCGTGTGTAAATTAACACCAATTGCTTTTAGATAAACCATAGAGCTGCTCTTAGACGAGCCCTCAATCCCATTGGATGGCCCTGTCCCAGTGACATCTGGCACCGTCGAGGTAACAGCCGACGACATGGCAGCTGCTTTTGCGCGCGAAAATCTCCAGATGAAGTCTCTCAGAGCCAAAAGCTTGAATTCATCGTTCGTAGACATGCCAAGGCTTTTAAGCTTCGACACCCACTGCTCATCCTCATCATTACGCGGTACTTCGGCGAGGGCCCTGGGGATCATGCCTTTAGTAAATAGCCCCATGGCATTCGAAGACACATTTTTCGCCTTTTGTATAGGTCTCCAAAAAAGTCCCTTATCGGTGTTGAGCGCCCACGCTACGGAATGCTCGTATACAGGCCGTGGAAGAGGCTTCTTAAGTAAATCCAGGAGCTCAATCTCCGATATTTGTAACACTGGCCGGCTTTTCATGTATGGCTCTAACATTGGCGAGATGATACACCGAATATCTGCAAACGACAAGTATTTGCAAGCTGCCGAGATAAACTCGGCAGATGCCTGCCGAATCCACATGTTTGGGTGCATTGTGCATCGGGAAATAGCGTCAATCAACTCATAGACCTTTGGTCGCGATAAGAGACCTAGAGATGCCAACTGTGCAAACGCATGGATAGCAGACTGTATCACGAACTCTTCCGGGTCGGCCATTGCCTGGCTGAGTAGCGGAAGAATGAAATGCTCCAGGGCCGTCGCGCCAACTAGAGTCGATATTCCTACAATCGTATCAAAGAAGGCGCACTTAAGCATCCAGTCTCGGTCATTCAAATACGTGTTTAGGTGCGTGAGGATGATGTCATTGGATAGTGCCGGGCCAAAGAACAAACATAGCGCCGGGACTGATGTTAAGAACGCCCGGCGGACGTAGACATCAGGATCCTCAATTAGCAGTTTTGTATGGAACTCAAATGCTCTGAAGAGCCTGTGTTGGGCATTATCAAATAGCTCATCAAATGCAGCTCGATCGTCGACCCCAGACTCGATCTCAGGGTCAGAGTGCGATAAACTAGCTCCATCAGCCTGAAGAATTGCTGCCATTCCCAGGAACCGATCTGATGTTGTTGCTAGAGTACCAATACATGACGCGTAGACTGCTCTCACTAATGGTGATGCTGGCTCACGCTTTGGTGGTTGACCCTTTATGCATGTATGCATGCGTGGCATGACATACTCAATAAAGACGTGCGAATTTATCACTGTAATATTCTGTACCATCTTCAACAGTTGGGTTACGCTGCGCAAGGCAGCTATCACTACCATGTCGGACTCATCTAGAATTAGAGACATCAGGAATGGCAATACACGGTCCAATTTTGCCTCGTCTGTTAATCTCTCTGACAGTGAAAGCATAATATCGCAAGCACGTATCTTTGATGATGACCGCGCTGTGTTTCTGCAAGAAGACGTTACAAGATTTAGGAAAATAAGCGTCCCATCATCTTCTGGTGGCTCTAGTCTCTGTGCCACAACATGTGTTCTGTTTGCCACATTAAGATGTACTGGGAATTGGTCTAAACCCAACCGCGATGACTGGCAGCTTCTTTCTGACTCTGAGTTTTCAGCGTCGCGTGGAAGATCTGATGGGCTGCTGTTCTCTAGAGAACAAATCATCTTATCCAAGTCGTTGTAGATATGATCTATACGATCGTCCGGCTCGCCAGTATGGGGGTTTTCCTTCTGTTCTGATGTGTTTATGATGATATTGTTTGGTGACGTCACCGATGGTGTGATGTCGGCCATTGAGTGCATATACTGGTATAGAAATGTATAGAAGTAGTCTGGAAAGACCTTTCCCCGGAACAGTTCCAAGTACTTCTCTGCCGAGAACCGGGATCCTGGATCCAGCTGAATCATGTGAATGATCATATCTCGCACGTCTTTATCACCAATTATACTGAGTGCCGTAATTGACGGGTCATACTCTCCCCTTCGATACTTATAGAGCTGACTTAGGGTAAACAACTCTGTCTCTAGGAACAACTGCGCAATCAAGCAACCTACGCTAAAAATGTCCATAGCCGGAGTCAACTTAGCACTCTCCGGTGGTGAGTCGCCTGCTAGATGAAACCGCTCAGGAGCTAAGTAGCAAGTTCTCTTGCCCGACGTATCGAAAAAATATGAAAAGTCGGCGGGATTGTTATCGGGCAACATAGTGGGCTTGTATGCCGACGAAAAGTCGGTCAGGTACATCCAATTCCACGAGGTCACGAGAACATTCTGGGCCTTGATATCACCGTGGCATATGTCACGGGCGTGGCAATCGCGCAGAGCGCAAAGCAACTGGAAGGCCAGCCACTTCTTTTCAATGTCTTCGAGAAAGGGCCGCGTACTGAGACGATCGTAGAGAGAACTGTAGAGAAATGGGCGGACGAGGTAGCCGTTCATCTCGGTTTCGATTATGCGCTGAAATGCCATAGCATTTGGTACGTCGGCTAAGGCTTTGCGCTGTCCTGTAATTGTATACTCGTGTTAGAGGAACAAAGGGAAAAAGGAAAAAAAAAAAAACCCAATAACAAATATAAGCTTGAAAAAATGGCAAACTAACTTATTATCTCGCCGCTATATTTCTCCAAGGATATTGGTGTATATGGCTTCACCAAAGCTTTGATAAGGACAATTCCTTCGTCATGGCGCGCGAGAATGCTCTTCATGAACTGGGCATTTCCCATGCTCTTTTCGTATGTATAATCGGCCATCTCTGCGGCGTCAATTCCAGCAGAGTCCGCTGTTGGCGTTGCCATCGAGAATGTCTGGCCCATGATGTCTGTGAAGATAGTGTGAATATGTATTTATGTATGGTTAAGGCAGATGTAGATATCAGGTCACCGCAGTCAATTATCAAATCGTGATCCGCAGTTGTTAATTCAAAGGATAAAAAGAACACTTGTTCGATAGAGCTTATGAAAAGCCAGGCGTCGTGAAGAATAAGCTGTGGAAAAGCGCCGTGATAATCAGTCGCGCTGGTGACTAGAGGCAACAATGGTATTCTTGTTTCTTGCTTGTCGTCTTCTTATTATCGCGACAACGAATATGCAAAAAGGCTTATGTTTGGTTGGCTCGCTTGGGGGAAATTCGCCGGGTGTGAAATGTGAAATACAAAGAAATGTCGCGAGATAGAGCACGTGTTGCCTTGTCAGATATGAAGAATTAGCAATGCGATAAGCAACAAAGTGATGATAGTTTTATTGTTGACGGGAGAATGGCGTCTCTGAAGCTTCCTGCCACTACTCGATGACGTCTGACTAAATTATTACAGGAAGTTAAGCATTGTTAGGGACAGCTCTAGTGCTCGCTATAGTGCATACTATATGTGGGGCAGCTAGCCGTTCTCGGTTTGTTCGTCCATTCTAACCAATTTAGAAGCCAAAGATGCCAAAGCCATGGAGAAAAAAATTGTTACTTATATATTATTATACCTAGCGTAGGCTCCAAAATTGTTTGATATGAAACGGTTGCTGACGTATAAGATGCGGTCACGATATCATAAAATATCGCACATTTATACTACTCTTATGATCACGTCATCAGATTCACATCAAGTGGTGAATATGCACGTCAAATCAAATCAGATCACATCACTATTATGAGAAAATAGCAAAGACATACATATATAGATCATTCAAAAATGTAACAATATGCAAGTTATCTGTAAGAAGCAGAAGCTGAATAAAGAACCAAAAAAAAAACCAGAAATAAATAAAATAAATGGCACAATGGGTATTGAGAGAGCGTCAAGAATGATAAACAAGAAGAAAAATAGAGGTTCCCAAAAAAAAATCCGAAGGTGACAACATCCAAAAGGAGATGCTGATTTAAACTACGTACATAGGCATATACGCAGAATAATTAGCAAAGATGAAAACAAGGGGATAAGGTAAAACCCGTCATAACGGCGAAACAGTTGATAAATACAAGAAATTGTAAATTACCGAGCAGACTCTTGATAAGGTAGGAAGGAGGAAGCAGGGCAACTAGAAAGGTAATTTGCGTGGCTATTAAGAAAATAGGCTACGGAAGCCATAAAATGAAATGCTTAACTAGAGGAGGAGAATGCCAAATGGAAGTAAGTAAAGCCACCCACCTTGAAACCTAGACGCTATTCGAACACTCAAGTCAGAAAAAAATGAACGAATAGCATTTAAAATTCAATGAAATGAAACATTGGATATTGCGCCAAGCTAAAAGATCACACAAACAAAAAGATAAGCATGAAGAGCAAAATATAGCGATGCGTAGAATCACTACTAAGAAGGGAGAGTAGGGGATAACCCAAAAATGAACAAAGGGTAGGACAGCAAATGTGTTGCTGTTTTTCTCAACTTTTTGTTGTCGTTACGGGCGGTGGAGGCCAGCTTGATGAAAGGCACTTGAGCCTTCTGTAGACACATCTCCCTCGATTGTTTTTCGCCAGTGCTCTGGCATGCATACGCACACCAGAGGGAAGGCCTTGATCTCACCACTGACAGGCGGCGTGACGTCACGTGGTACTGACGCATTTGAGACACCACTGTCTCTCTGCGCCTGGCGTCTAGCCTCCCACTCCTCAGCATTTTCCTCCATCATAATACCGGTAGCCCAGCCATCATCCCAGATGCCCACAACCTTGACCATGTCGCCACGATCAAGCATGAACTCGTCAGTAGCTCGTGGTTGGTAGGCCCACAGAACAGCAACACGATCGCCGGGGTGAATTTCTTCTTGAGAGTAGTAGTCCTTAAAGAATGGAAGTTGTTCGGACTGCTGGCTATTGACTCCGTGACCGGATGACATACCGCCGGCACTTGTAGGTGAATGTGGCTCTTCAGGGTTAAGGATAGAACTACTCGACAGCGACGCGTTACGGCGGATAGCAGGCGGGGGAGGGCGAAGAACAGCACGGGGCTCAGGGCTCTCGCCAAAGCCTTCAGAGGATGAACGATCGAGATGGCGGCGAGATATGGGTGTAGCACCGACACCGCCAGAAGTGCTAGATGGAACATCGTTATGGCCCTCGAGAGCAGACATTCTAGCGATTCTACCCCCTGGCAAAACTTCGTAACCCTGAGGGGCAGCAGTCGGCGGAGCAGATGGTGAGGACTTAGGGCCATGTTGCGACATGGGAGGTATTGATGTGCCCTTGCGAGCAGGCGAGGGCTGGTTGAAGACACTTCCGTTAGAGCTACCACGGCGCCGACGACGAAGGAAAGCAAGAATGAGCCAAACAATAGCGCCAAGAAGCAGGGCACCGGCAATGGAACCAATGACAATGCCAGCAATAGCACCACCCGAAAGCTTGCTACCACCCTCCTCGCTGTCAGAGCTAGAGGTGCCGGTAGCGGAAGGAAGTGTAAAAGTCATAGTAGAAACGCCTGATGGAAGGGTGACGTTGGCGCAAAGGGAGCTCACACCAGAATCGGAGCAGCAGCTATCAGTAGAGTTGGTAGACGAGCAGTAATAACAAAGACCGAGAGTACTGTTGCCGTAACCACAGTTAGAGGACTCGTTTTCAGAACCAGACACACAAGTCGAGGACAGAGTATCATCAGAAGAAGCGCACAGGGTGAAGTCAGCCTTGATCAAAGACATGGCACTTGAGCTAGCGTTAGTGCACAGGGCCGTGTCTTCAGTAACATAAGCTTCGCTTGAGGCAAATTGGGCCTAAGATTATTATTATATGTTAGCGGTTCTAAGGTAGGTTGTGTAAAATGATCGGCAAAACGAGAAGGTGGCTCTTTTTTTTTCTTTTTTTTTGGAGAGGGGGNGGGGGGGGGGGGGGGGGGGGCTTAATTTCAGACTAGTTGTTGACTTACACATGACGTTGCGCAAAGCGGCATGGAATCGTCATCAGAGATATTGCAATCATCGACAGACAACTGCACTAAGGCGCTGCAAATGGTGGACTTGGTCCAACGAGCGTAATATTCAGTCGCATTGTTGTAGTCGACTCCGCTGCAGCCGAATTGCATCTGGTACCTGCATGATGTTAGACAAGACTGTCGAATGGGACGTTGGGATGAGGCTGCGGGCACAACTGAAAAGTGTGTATGGTGGGTGGGAACGGTATTCATAAAGGAGTGGGAAGACAAACTTTTCCTTGATCCATGTAGTGCCAATATAGTTTTCCATCTCATTGTCAAAGCTGTCCAGGTTGGTCACATATGACATGAATGAGCTGTTTCACGGTTAGTTTAATATTTCAATGGCTAATTGCAGCTGGTAGCAAAGCGATCTGGCAATAGAAATATAGGGCATGTAAGGATCGTTGGGCCTTGAGCAACGAGTGTTATTTTTGGTCCATGCCTATGTGGCAACGGATGAGGTGAGGATTGCCAACATAGCAGTCACACCAATCACATCACGTTGGCTGTAAGACTCGACTTGAAGATTGGGCAATAAAGGTGGGTGGGACAACTCACTAGGTGTCTGCCAAGGAGCTGTTCAGTGATATGGAGGCGCTCGACCAGGCTGAACACATGGACGAGCCCGACAACGAGAAACAGCTGGCGGCAGAGACCATTGATGGCGCGGCGGTGAAGGCCAGCGCCAAGACGGTCTTGGAAATCATTTCGAGGCGAGGATAACTAGTTTCGATCCGAATTTTGAGTTTGTTGGGAGAAATTCTGGTGTAGATTGAGATGGTTCTAGCTCCCTTCGATAACCGGAGAAAAAAAGGTCGAAGGGCGTCGCCGGTAGGTTTCGATGGTGTCTTTCCCTATGGCAAGAATGCTACCATAACCACAGAATTCAGATGATAAATATATTGTCGGAAAGAAGATCCAAAACGGGCACTTGAAGCGTGTATAATGGGTGATTGGCGATTCTGCAGTAGTGATTATCAACTTTCTTTCAAACGCGACACGGAAAAGCAAAGGATCAAGTGGTGACGTTTCGTGAGCGATCCAATTCCAAGCAATGAGGGTGCAAGACAGGCAGTGTTTCGTGGACCAGCAGCTATGCTAGCAAACGGTCGTAAATGCGGCAGGCGCGAGATGGAATGGATTGAAACGGGCGCCGATTATATTTATTAATGAGGGTTTCCTGGCGTTGTTGCGATCGATTGGGCGAAGGCGTGACTGTAGCAGGAGTATAGCTAGGCTTTGATATCCGTCTGTAATTGTCGTAATAGGGCGAGTTTGCTAGCGTCCAATGTGCATATATATGCAGACGATGCTCTGGATGCCTAAACCGATGAATTGATGTGCTGGACGGAACTGGCCTGAGCTGGTTGGAAGGGGATAAAGATTAAGACAGGCGGCCGGGGCGCGATGACGGTAAAGAACGACTGGATGAGAAGTGAAGATGACGCTTAAATTGAAGCAGATGGGCAAAAATCGAAACTGACTGTGTCCGAGCAGAGACATAAACAGGACAAGAAACGAAGGGATAACGAATGGCTTGCTCGCAGCGATGGACGGCGATGCAGAAGAACAGAAAACACAAGTGAACAAAAAGAAGGATATCTTTCTCGACACTTTTACACTCACACTGTAGCAGTGATAACAACGGCAGTCAGACAGGCGGCTGTCACTGTACTTTAACAGCGTATCGAGTATGTGTGGGAGGAGGAAGGGGGAAAGAGAAGAAAAGAGCAGGATAAGCAGCGCAGGCTTGATGGGCGGCACCGGCTGTTCTTTTGTTCTTCTTGTCTTCTTCTTGCGGTCGTCTTTATTAGTTGGATTGGCTTCTGTTTAGCGTCCAGGGTTCCTGGAGCTTTTATTTTTTAGGCCTAGTATCTTTCTTTTTTTTCTGTTTTCTGTTAGGGATGGCCTTTGTTCATGCTTTGCTTGGTTCCGAGCTTGGGCTAGCCCGGCTAGCTGCTGGCAGGGTGGCTCGCGCTATTATAGGCTTAGGCGCTATAACAGCTCTCGGCATGCTGTAATTCTCAGGGGTTCTATATCTTTTTTTGTTTTCTTGTCTTCTTCGATCTGCATATTCCGCAAGAAACAAGCACCGCCAAGTTCAACTTGTCTCAAGACCGTCAAGCGATTCAAGCGGTACACCACTGTCAGAGGCGCCACATTGAAGCTTGTTTGGCGCTGTTACAGATGGCGACGCATTGGGGCTCGCAATCTTCTTTTCTGAACATAAAGAGGCGAACAGCAGAGGGCGGATGGAACGACAGCTACAGAAGGAATAAAGCGAACCACACAGAAAAGACTGAAAAAGGCAAAATAAACCCAAAAAAAAAGTAGAGATATGGGAAATTGGATGGAGAGAACCCCCAAAAGTGGGCTCAGCAAATTCCCGTACTTTAGCATGTACTTGGTACTATATTTCAGACTGAAGAACACATGTGACGCCATGTACCCAGTACTTAATATCTGGGCTTCCAGGTACAAAGGCACCAGAAACCGCTTGCCGGGTATGGAGCACTGAACCTTTTCTAGCACTCTAGGTTCTGGGTTCTAAGTCCTGGGTTCTAAGTCCTGGGTTCTAAGAAAGAATGCAGCCGCTTCGTTTGGGCTCTGGCATTCTCAGCAGCGCTGTTCTCACTATTCGCTCACTGTTCCGTTCCTTTCAACTCAAGTCCCAGCGGCTCCCTAAGGCAGTGTCTCCCATCTGCATCTCCATCGTCACCGCCTCTCTCTGTGCAGCGCTGCTTCTTGCGTCTCCATTCGTGTACAACTGCAGTGCGTCGCTGCTGGACGTTTTCCATCGGTGGCTATGGCTGAATTGCCAAGTGGTACAAATGAAAATACAAGTTACAAGCTCTGACTCTGAATTAGTTAGCCCTCTCTGCATAATATCATGACTTTAAGCTACTACTACTACTACTAAGCTGCTAACCCATTTTCACGTAGCTTGAATTTCTTTCATAACAGTGCGGTTTTATGTAACTCTAAACGGAAAAGAAAAACGAATTATGCCGGTCTGTGCACCCCCGTCTTGTGCTTTCGTTTAGCTTAATGTACGGTACGTTTCGTTTGATGCCATGCTCGAACCGAGAACACAAGTCTGGTTATGCTAACTAAGCAATATGAACAATAAAACGTGATAATAAATAATCATAAATAATGCCTAAGCACAACTTCGTTCTGTGGGAAGCTTTGCTTCAGAGTTGGTTGTTACTGTTACGATAAATGCACATCGCAGCTTTAGTAGTCCGTGCACAGATCCACACAGGCAAAGGGGCGCCCTCACAAAATGAGCCAAAAAGATGTACAAGAGAGCAAACGGAGCACACAAAAAAAAACCGCCGGCGTCTCCTTAGTGTGTTCCTGATTGCCATGCTGACAGCTCTCTAATTATTGTCATCGTTAGCGTGGAGATACACTAAGCCCAGAAATCCTACTTAGAGACCCTTAATCAAGCCCCGATGTATCATCATCTGTACCGTCCAGCCTAAATATCCAACGGTAAGCTACACTGCAGATACTGCAAACTCCCCGGTTGGTTACCGCTAAAGATGAGGAGTTCTGGTTCATGCAAATGACCGTATATCGTGCCTGTCATCATGTTAGACAGCTTCAACCATAGTTAACCGCCTCTCATATCACCATATGAATATCCACTTTTTTCCGGGAAGCATCGGCCAATAGCAGCGAGCGCCCAAACGAACAATGAACAAACACCTATCTTCGTTTGGCTACGAACAAGTTAGTCTTTCGTCTTCGTTATCGGAAGCTGTACAGACCCTCAAGACACAGCCTTGCCAGCACGAAAGAAAGATGGCCAATCATATCCTTTGCCTCTTAGTCTTAATTTCTCGCTTGATCGTCTATCTACTCAAGTGCCAATTATTACTCACAGGAAAAATATCCTTCTGCGTGGCATTTCGCCAGGATCTCCCAAGTTTGATAGCCCATCCAGCCATTTTCCTAATAGATGTTCCATGTTTTGGGGGGGTTTTTACTTGGTCCGAAGATACGCTGAAGCCAGTCTAAACCCAGTCTTCCGAAAGCCAGGGGCCAAAGTGAACACACAATCGAAAGATAAGACAAGATCAAACACATGTTAAAAGACAAGACTCCAAAGCTTCAAAACTGATTGCTTTTATTCATATTTTTGAATGTAACTACACAGCATCCAGACGCAGTACAAGCACTTAAGTATGTTGCCAAAAACTATGAACAAAGCCCCTGGCGAACGATCCCTAGAAAATCAATATTTTTCTATCATCGTGTTTAGATCGCAATTTCTTTAGATCCTAACACAGCACTAGCGCCGTTTCTGGACAGCGTTCTCTGAAGGGTCGTGTCATTTTAACCCAACGTTATAACACGACCATCCGTTGCATTGTTTGTAATTCATGGGTCATGAAAGGCTTTCCTTCGACAACTTACTACTGTGTATGTAGCTACAAAGGCCCCATGATAACCCTATTTTATTTAGACCCTATAGTTCGTTACTGTCTTATTGGCTTACAAGAGTTGTCCATTATATTGACAGTAGATGCCTTTTTAGAATTTAGTGTATAAATCCTTTATTAAATTGCGCACTCAACCCCTTGCTCGATCTCAATTTCCATCTCCGCGCCCAAGACGTAAGCAGTCCTGGCAGATGTGATGTTGATGCCAGCACTCACTCCCAACATGGCGTAGATATTTCTGTCTGCCACTTAGCGAGCCTCAGACCTAGTAAGTCTTAGGGCCCACAGAACCACTGTGTCCAGGCTGTTTTATACATCGCTGCTCACCAGCCAACCAGCACCCCAACATGGACTGCTAACCCTACACCTGTACAAACTGTAATTAGGTACGTACATACTCAAGGACTCGGTAGGTATCACGGATGAAGTTGAAGACGGGCGCCAGCACCTCAACAGATTATTGTGTGTATAGCCTGCTGGGGATGATAAGCACGTCTAGATCGATTAGTATATTGGCAAATATGAGTGGGAACTAGGCTCTTGGAGAAGCTGAAGCAGTTGTGCTGTGGATGTCAAGGGATCTAACGTCTCGGCTATCAGGTACAGGTTCATCTGGCGTTCAAAGGCTATGGCATTGAGGATGTCAAGTGGCCTCAAAACATCGAGGGCTTGAAACATCGGAAGAGGACGACGCTGATGTTTTGAGGCTCTAGTTCGCTGTGAGTTGAGGTTGTGGTTGAAATTGATATCTTTAAACTACCAGTACTAGGACTGGTACTAGAGGATATCGCGATGACGTGGATGACGATGCGTTTGAAGCTTCCAGTGTAGAGACTCCCAGAGCTGCCGAACTAATAGATGCTAGCTTTATATTTTCTGTTTTGGTTTTATGAAATAAAGGTGATATACAAAGTAATAATGAATATATGGATAAAGAGTACAAAAACGAAGGGGAAAAAATTGAATGAACTATCTTCACCATGCACCAATTATTTATTGATCCGCTTCTGCATATCTTTCATATACATATTATACAAATAAATAAGAAGCGATATGTACGAACTTTGACTGTGCCTCCATTTCTTACTAAATCTCAATCTGCTTTGATAAAAAAGAACTATATACCCGCTGGTAGTACCTTTTCTCAGTTGCTAGGTAAATTCATCGATGTAGGGAGAGAGAGTACTACGTAGTTGGTACTCATGCCAAACTAGTTAGAATAATGATCTGGCATATATTGGGGAAAAAGCCCACCAAGCTATGTGTTTGTTTATAACTTTGGAGAGTCGTACATATTATGTTCTCCGTGACTTGGGTAGACTTAAAATATATCAAATCAATATAATCAGATAGCATGTTATCTATAATGGCTCAAGTTACCATAATAGGAACATGGGGTTCATGCATATAAACAGCATATATGCCTAAATAACTTTCAAATCAGTCAAGTTTCTAGAACTACAAATATACTATATATGCCCTATAAGTGGTATTACTATCACCAATGCAAGGAAAAAAAGGCTGACTTGGGAATACTGAAAAAAAAAGGTCTGACAATCTGTCGATGATACCTCACGGGCCACATGTAAAGATATTAACCTTATTTAGTATATAGCATCGAGAAAAACGACACATACATTTCTATAATAGTAACACACTTGGTAGATCTCATCAGGATTAAATGGCGCTGTTACAGAATATATACGAACACATATATGAGATGTGTTGTTTTTGCTCAATCTCCTTAGTATAGCCTGAGTATATTGCCAATTTATATGCCCTATGCCGAGAGTTGCAACTTTAGGTACTACCAGGCTTGGAGTGGTGTGCTACCCTTGAATTTGAACTTTGACAACCCATCAGCCTTGTTAACTCAAAGACTGGATTACACAGAACCATACTATAGAGTGGGGGTAGTAGTACTACTACTAGATATATCACTGCCATTCAGTCTCTATAAATCGACCATGTTTAACTGCGTTAGTATCTTACATTATAATAACTTCAAGTCTAATGTTTTTGCCTTAGAAACTGCTATCTAATCATGGTTAGTACTAATTTAAGAATATCACTTCACTGTGGCTTTATTTGCTTTCGGTCATGGAAATATGATTGATTGATTGATAGATTGATTGATTGATAGATTGATTGATGTTACATATCATTCTGCCTTTGCGCGGCATCAAGCAGTCTGAGATCTAAGAAGACTAAGTACATTCGAGAGATGTTGACAGGAAATATAATCGAGCCTCTTCTTTAGTGGGGGAGGGAGCCTTGACGGAAGGCTTTAAAGCTCTGTCCAGTAACCAACATGGTGTCGTTTGATTGCGTAGTACTGTAGACGTAATATACGCACATTCTCAGTATCTTTCGCCACTGATAAAGCTTAATTTATAATAAGCAAGATAGAGTCTAAATAAGGCAGTTAGTTCTTTTGTGTTATAGTGTGGTTAAGTCTTGTCTTTTTTCAAATTTATTTCGTCTAGTTGTCAGTTTGTACGCATTAAATCTAGGTAACTGCCATGTACAAATTGCCAAAAATAGCATCATATCTGTTAATTGATGATATTACCCCCTCCTCTACTTCAATGATGATGATGATTTTATGTATTATACTGCCTTTGCGCGAATCAGCGTCCGCATTAGGCA
>LXGT01000439.1:0-21724 GCA_001640655.1 Endoconidiophora laricicola | reverse complement strand
GGTTGTAGGAAGGAAGGTTGAGAAACAAAGTGCGGCATAGCTGAATCGATATCACAATGAGCCAAGCAGGGATCGGTATACGAGCTCTATTTCAGTATGACCATTGTGTGTTTGTCTGAAATGGTTGTTGGTAGCGATAGGCCAGCCGTTCCCTTCTTGGTATATGGCTGGTTAGGGAACATTGTATCTAGACCAAAGTGAGGGTACGGGGTAGGGCTTGATAACGACACGATGCCTTGTGATATGGCCTTTTTTTTATTTTTATTTTTTTTCATTGATCTTATTAAGTTTCTAGAACTATGAAGTGACCTTTAGCTTGGTGTGCAAGTGGCCGCCGTTACGGTAATTGCTTTCCTTCTCTCCGCCGACTCTTGGCATTCAGGCGGTCTCCAGGTATATGAGGCGAGGCCTCTAGTGAAGAAACAGGTTCAACAGGACATATACAGCTATTGGCCATGAATCTCCCATAGTAAATACACTGTATCTTGGCTGGGTACTATGCGGCTGGTTGAAAGGGCAACTGATTGTGTTGCTGTCTTGTCGTTAGTGCACTTCAAGCCAAGGTAAAACAAACATAACCTGATATAGACCGCTTCTTGAGGCATGCGACAGACTCTGGAAAGTAATAGTATATTATTATTTCTGGGCCAAGTTCTGCAATCTATCATGACTCAAGGATGGAGTGCACGAAGTTAGTAGACGAAGTTGCTGATATTCGAATGTCTCTCTCTTTCTCTATATTCCTGTTCTGTCTCCCTTTTGTCTCCCAATAGGCCCTGGATGGCTGCTAGGCGATAGCCTAATATGGAAAGTATCTCGGTGTGAGAATCTTAGCGGTCAAGCAAACTTATACGGTGACCTTTATTACATCAAATCTCCAGAACTAGGTACTTTATTCGGCGGAAACCACCTAATCTGGATTATGTGTTGATGCTTTGATACTGGGTGAGCAAGCTCTCTTCAAAATACGGACAAAAACAGAAAGTGATGTGATGGCAGCAGCCTAACTTGACCTTGACGGTGGCGTTTCAAGACGTTCAAACGACGCCAAGCTAATGGCTAAAATGTGAATGTCCGTTCGCGGCTCCAGGTGGTCTTGGTCAAAACTGGATACTACTACCGTTACTACTACTAATACTACTAGTATGATACTAGGAATAGTTACTGTATATCAAACGCAAACTATTGGCCTGTTTTGTAGACGACTCATGATGTCTTTGTCTCGGGGTCTTGTCTCCCCAATAACAACTAAGAGCTCCCTAGAGCCCTGTTGTGTGTGTGTGTGTGTGTATTAGTATTCAAAAAATAATTGTAAGTTAACAGCATCCCTTACATAGCTAGCCAGCCGCAGGGCCAGTCGCAATGGGCAATTGGCGGTCACTCGAAGCTAGAGGAAACAGCTCCAAAAGCTCGAAGCGTAAGTACGTTAGTAAAGGTCAAGAGTCGTGCTAAGACAAGCCGAAGAGATGTGAATCAACCTCGACATATTCGGTCAACCTAGAACGTAGAGTTTCTTCTCTTTTTTTTCTTTTTTTCTTTTTCCTTTCCTGTATCTAGTTAAGCTTGTCGATTGAATAGTAATCAGTAGATATTAGTCGACGAAAACTGAGCCTAAATGAGGCATTCTGGGCGGCACTGGTTGGCGACTGCTGTGTTGTAAACGTCTAATGCCAGCTATAGCTATAATAACTTTGCTAGCTATGTTGAATGCAATATTAACATGTACTTACTTGATTGTAGCATTTTTCTATGAAAATTCATCATCCTGCCCTTAAATTTATGCTCCTTAACGCCCTTGGCCCCCACCTAGACTGGCTTGCTCGAAAACAGAAGAACAATTCAAGGCACAGACAACTGAACGATCCGTTCGGTATCTAGTCGATGTTTTGTAGCATCTGGAATCTTGATCTTGATCTCAATGATCGATACTGAGAAACTCGCACTAGCCGAACCGACAACGCAAGAAACGAAAAAGTGACGAGGGAGAAGAGCGGGCGTATCTTGAAGGGCCATGTTCTTCTAGTCTGGTTTTAACACTAAACACTATATGTACACTTTGGATAAACAATTGCCCTTGGTTATAGTTTGTTGGCCTTCGGCACTCAGATGTGAAGCGGCGTATGAAACTCAAGAGAAAGCATTATAAGTAAACTACTATCGTCACTTGGAATTTGGTAGTTCTGGCGGTGAAGAAATCCCATCGGCTTATTCTTAAGAATGGCGAAATTGTACATTTTTATATATTGATATGGTAAAACGCATTCCTATATCTTCAATCTTGCAGCCGACATTTTTTTCAAAAAAAAATTATAATCATTAATCTTCTTCAGTTATTAGAATTATTTAGATAGGTAGGCGAGTCCCAGCCCACTATAAACACAAAGTAAACAGAACTCAAACGCGAAAGGCGAAAGTTTAGCCCCGCCGAGGCAGGATTTAGAAAGTTAGGCCCGTTGAAGACGGGTTATCAACATTGTAGTTCTTCAGATCGTGAGCGGATGGTTGTCCAATACAACCATTTTTTTAAATCATTGAACTTATTGAGTTTCTAGAACTATGAAGATACTACCAATACAAACATACCAGTGACTCTTTCCACAGAACTACTCATAGGGTGTGCTGGCCCCGCCGAAGCAGGTTATAGGTGGTGAACTAGCCGAAACCAGTACCGGTATGTGGTACCTCTGATAAAATACCTTTTTTTTTTCCTAGACTCGGAACCAGGCCATATTTTTGCTAAACTAGCAACATGATCCCCAGAAACTAGCTCTCTGGCATTGAAAAATAAGGCCAGTTTAGGATCATTCACTTAGTCCATAAGTCTGTATTCCCATTGCTCTTTTTCAGCTTCATAGTATCCGACAAGACTCATAGGCCGAAACTGGCTGATAGTGCAGCTTGTTATACATTTTTGTCTGGACAATATGATGTGTCTAGCTATTCCAGTAGACTAGCCCTAATATAGCATCTCTTTGCATCAAAAAATCTCTTCCCCTCCAGAGCTCATTGCCTCGCCCTCCATTCTCCACAGCATGTTGTCGAAACCAGCCAAGTCCAAAGAACAGTGCCGCCTTATCAATGGTTATTCTTGTCTCTTCATTGTTTTATAGCATTGCCCCATCTACCTCTATGCATTCAATGATGGCCTTTCCAGTGCTTACTATCGCCACTACACTACTTATTTTTGATCTCAAGCTCTATCTGATCGTAACTCGATTAAATCATGGTATCATCAAACTAAAGAGCCTCCCCTGTCAGATCAGCCACAACGAGGCAAGCAACCTCTAGAACGACACTCGTCCAGTAGATTGTTTTTGTTTCTGTTTCTCACTACACAGTTCAATGCAACGGCGTTTCAAAAATAAGTACATACTAACATTAGCATTCACGGTAACTCTCACAAGAAGAAGCTTCACACTAGCTTGCATTATCGAACGCCATAGCCACAATAATCTGCTAGCTGACTTTGATCAAAGCTGGTTGTAAGTGTTGCTTTGACTGCCCTGTGAGTAACGACTCTCTAGTAGTAGTAATATGATATCTGCCGTCCGATACAATCACCAATGCTACTCCGAGTCTTCATCCTTCTTGTTCTTCTTCCCCCCTGCTAGAAATAGAAGATCAGACCCAGTCCTTACTATACATGATAACATTCATCACAACCAAAAAAAAAAAAAAAAGGAAAACAAAAGGTGTATACAGACTTTTTAACTCACGCTTTGCTTCTGAAATTCGTCTAAAAGCATAGACCACCATTTTCCCACCCAAGCTTTGGCTTTTTTGTCGTCATGTTGCCTTGTTTTGTTCTTTGCAGGCCTGCCTTGATACGGCCGATAGAAGCAAAAGGGACCCAAAGGGGTAGATGTAGAGAAAAAGAAGGGAAATAACGATTGCTTAAAAAAATAACCCATAGCCTAGGATATCTTTCATCTTGCTATAACCCTTGTTAGGGTTGGTGCTTTATTTAGCCCTACTTGTATAATTTTGCAGAAACCCTTTTGTCCAATAATATAATTCATAAACTTTGTTATACAAAAATATATAACACTATAACACTTGAGTTATTTTGCCAGTTGGCCAACTACCGAACTATAGCACCTATAGACCTATAGTCGTGTTCGGGCTAAATCAATTCATAGACCGAGTGGTGTCTTGAGCAAGAATCACAACCTGTCTTTTCGCCCTGTCTTGCGTTACCTCAGTTCTAGAAATAGTTGGTAAAGCAATGTCACGTTTTCCTCCTGCATTGTGGAGTCGAATACAGTTGCGCCATAAGAGAACGTATATACTTCCACTGCATGAGCCACCACATTGTGAACCATGTGGCCATGCTAAGTGATACTTAGTTGCCGTAGGTAAGTAGCCGATGTCAATGCTATGAGCCAGCAATCTTAGCAAGGGATGAAGAATATTAAGGCTAACTACACTATACGAAATATAGTCATTTGTAACGGCCGTACGCATATATTATCCTACACCTATTTAGCCATGCATTATATGGTATGGTCAGCATAGTTTTTGTACATCCACTTTTGTTTATTCACTGCCCATAGTCCTATACTACTACATCTCGATCGTTATTTTGTCTAGGAATATCATGAACAGCTCTCCCGTCGTGTCTTATGGCCACAAAGTACGACATAATATGTAACCAGCACCCTGTACACATCAGAGGCATCAAGAGGGAAGCTTTCATGTATTTTTCCCCATCTTAGTCATTCACAAGGGATGTGGCAGGCTTAGGCCGGTGGCTAAGGATTCGAGTAAGCCCTCACTAATGTGTGATTAAGATATTGAAAGCAGAAATTATCCGACTTGATACAATACAGCACATCATCACATACACAGACATTAGTCGTTATACCATTGTACATACAATACAGGTATTATATTGTGTGGCTGGGGACAACCTACTATCATCAAAACCAACGATAGTAAGTATTCTTGTTAGTTAATTACTTTCTAATATTTTAATGCAATTTAAACCCTTTAACGAATCAAACGAATCAAAATGTGTGTAAATGAGTCGGTACCAGAGTATAGCCTTCTTTTTTTCTTTCAGTTTCCAGAAGACTAAGAGGGAGGGGAGACATAGTACCAGGAGCTATTCCTTGTTTTCATTGACGAGATATGATAAACGCCAATAAGCAATAAGGCGGTAGCCGGTTCCATAGTTTGCAAAAGTTTGGGTCTCGATTCAAGATCGTGATTGGAGAGAGCAAAAGCCTACACAATAAGGGATATGTTTCGATTTACAGTGGCAAATCACAAGCTGTTGTCTCTATAAGTGCATGTACTAGCTTGTAAAAAAAAGTGTATAGGGCGCATGAAATACGAATATCAAGCCAGATACCTTATTATAGGATTTTGCTAATCGCAATGAGATACATAGTAGAGCTTGTTTTTCTTTCTTGACAACCGTAGTCTCGCCTATTGAATTCATCGGGACATAGAAGACTTATAGAGGTTGTCTTGGTAGTATTAGAAACAAGTACTAACAGTAGTTCGGAGTGAATGGAATGTGCGCAAGACGGGGGGAGAAAGGGGGGGGGGAGGGGCCGCGCCATTTGCATCAGAAAGGTTTTTTTCCCGTGGTTTGACGTAAACAAGGCGGAATCAGTGGATCGCGATGTTTATATATAGAAGCTAACTCATGTTGCGTAGTGCGGTGTAGATGTAGTAAGCAGGTATTATTTGGTGTTGAGGCGCTTTGAACAATTTATGAAATTTCGGGTTTCTGCTGATTTTCCTATCACGGACTAATCGCAGAATAAAAGTCTCTTATGATAACTAACACTTTAGTTGGTTAGTTCAAAAAAGTGATATTACCAAAAATGCTATGGTTAAGCAAGCTTTGTGGAATGTGAAAGTACATTGATGTTGACTATATTCGGGCTTTCGTCCTCTATTTGTCTATTTTTCACATGGTATGTTAACGACTAGTCTTCAAGTTCGAAACTATAGGCTAACGTTCAAGTATTGAGCAATTTCGTTATCGTTAACATATAATAATTCAGAAATAATGAACAACAATAGTTGAATCTTTTGTCTTCGGCCAAAACGAAACTACGGATAAGAGCACGACTTGGAACGCCCAGGGTATTGTGAAGCGTTTGAGCTGCTACTTACTAGCTAGCTGTCTGCAGACTTTTTGACTACCTTTGTAGCAATACGCTGCTATATAGATCAAGGTCGCCTGCCTTCTTCTCTTATTTTCCAGTCTGTGTTTTATTGATGTTCGGATAGGTGAGACGACAACAGACGGCCTGAGCGACGGAAAGAAGACTCAGTACACAGACTATCTCTGCCGCTGATAGGCTCAAAATTGACAGTCTAATTGAAGAAGAGAAGATTGGTTAGTTGTATGAAAAATGCTAATAAGGCGGCGCTATTGCCTTGCCACTTATAGTAGCCAATGCTCGTGCCACTGGCTGCTGCTATTCTCAACCAACCCCATCACCTATCACCCACACTTCTCATCCCACGCCAAGCAGGGAGGGCGCAGAGGTCAAGCCAACCGGCCAGACAAGAACGAACAAAGCATCGGCACCCGAAACAAGCACGGGAGAGAAAAGGAAAGGGAGGGGAATGATGCAAGCAAGTCATTGTAGACCTTGAATGTGACGATTTTGCCAACTGGTGGCAATTGTTTGCTATCATTATGGATGTAGCAAACGAGAACAATGTAGTATTTGTTCTTCTTTCTTTTGGGGCTACTAAGACTGGTAAACTTGGCTAGTCCATTATTGGTTGCTAGTTGTCTTCACCCTTAAGGCTCTCGCCAACTTTTACTGAGCTGCGATTAGTCTTCATTCAGTACCTTGTACCGTATACATTATTACCCTTATTATCCCTTTTGCAATCCGCAACATATTCAAGCTAGTGGTAGTTAGCATCGGCCTTTCGCTCTTTGGAACAGTAAGATTGAGTTGTTTCTATACCTTTAACACCTATGACCACTCACCCTCACAAAGCTACCGCTTATGCTTCTAGTGCCCATTATGAAGCTTGGTACTTTTAGCTAGATTAGCAATAACCTCAAACCCTTCGTCAGCTTTTATTCTATGGCATGTATTTTTTTTTACTGCTGTTGACTGAGATATACACAAAGCCTAACATCCTCAAACCCCACAGGCACTGATAGCTGCCGCCGAGTTTCGTTAGTCTATGATAACTCTTAACAACTAGCCCCAAAGTGTTTGGTTCATTCTAGCCTTGAATGGACAAACTACTGAATTTGAAGCTAAACTATGAACGACCTTGCCAAATCGGGCGATCCCACTATCACTTCCTTCCTCGAGGCCCTGCTAACAGTTATCAGAGTATGGCTAGCCACTAATATAGTCAAGTATCAGGCATCCATGTAGTAGTGTCCTTTTAAGCAGACTGCTTGATGTTAAACTACGAACGCACTTGCTAACGTCGAGATCGCCGTCGATGTATACGCAGAGAACTTCATACTTCAAAGAATCATCCTTGGTGAGAGATGGGACTGGAGCTAAAAAGGCTTGTTTGTTTGGCTTGTAACTGCTTATCGAGTCTTGGCCTGGGGTTAGTGATGGCTTGACGTGGGCTACTTCAAAGCTATATGGCTTGCTTCGTATTGATCATTCTGAACATGCTTAGCATTCATCTCACTTTGATTGCCCCTCAGAGACGGACTTGGACGGTACTAGCTTTGTAGGAAGAAGATCTTTATATTGCGACGGAACGGAACTTGTTCTGGAGTTGTGAATACTACTGCTTTTTTTTGAAAGCTTCAGTGTTAAGCTATGGTCTCGTCCATGTAATTTCTATATACCCCTCATGCCTTGCTCCAACACGACCGTGGTTGATCAGACTACATGGTTAAATAGCCCACTGTAGTAGTCCGATAGCCCAACGAACAGCATCCCCCTTCTAAGTACGGCTTTGAGTATTCCCCAACGGGCCGATACTATCATTGCTTCACATATCCTGTCCTATCCGCTCAGGTCGAAAGCAGCAGGGCAGCCACCCTGCCTATCAGCTGTAGACTGGTATGATATTCTGGGCTCCGTTGGGGTCATTACGAGGGGACATAGAAACCATTGTATATACGCAAGTTTGTTAATATACCTGAAGATAAAGCGGCTTGGAAAACGGGCACAGCATACTAGCAGTTCGCCTTCTCCTCCTCTCTCGTCTCCCCCTCCAGGGTATCGACGGGGAAAGGTTGTCATCAGCTTGATGGAAAGGGCCTAGTGATAGAGCGATCAGACGCTCCCCTCCATGGTATGGCAAGGACACAAGTCTTGTCTCGCACCTTGAGAGCTGAGATAGCAATAGCAGCTGATGTCCCCCACCCTCAACTAACCTGCTTTTATTTTCATATACTCGTTTCTGTTTTATGGCTCCCGGGATCTCAATCTTGCTGCAATACACGTGCTGTTATCTGACTGGCTACAAACTTATAAGTGACGTCTGTATCTATAGGGCGCGTTGCTATACAATGCTTAGCATATTCTGATCTTCTTCCCAGAGATAGCGAGAGCTAATAAGCAGTGTGTTATTCAATGTTCTATAGTGTGTATGGCCATTGTTAATTCTAGCTCTCGCAGCTGCTATAAAGATTGTTCGCAGTCGAAATACTTGTCCCTGTCCCACACTTATCTACCCTGGACACTAACTCGGTCAATTGCCTTGCTGCTACTAGTGAGCTTTTTTTTTGGCCTGACTATTGTGTCTCCTACTAAAGCTGTGTGCTACTTACTGACTGGCAGTTTTCAAAGCTGCAATTCTCTCTAGGTTTCCTCCTTGCTCTCTTGATTCCTTTCCCATTCCACCTTCTCGAGGATAAAGGCCAAGCCCAAAAACCACCCCCCCCTCATCTCTATGTCCCCTCCCCCCTTACTCCCGTTTGATTCATCCTACGCTAGAGTTAGGGAATGTGATCAGGCTATGCTCTTTCAAGCTATGTTATGCAATGATCTTCAGTCCTCGTCGCTATAATTGTCATGATTCTTTGCCGTGCTGTCAATAAGATGCTACATTCTGCCACTAGTCTTCCTACTTAACCCTCATGCCCGTCCCGTGCTGACAAAGCAAGTCTGATGACTTCTCGTTATGTATATCCTACATGTAATTATGCTATACTACTATGGAGAGGTAGAACTAGTATATACTTCGATATTAGCACTATAACTGTAGATTGTTTCTAGATTGCGTCTGCCGACCTGAAATCAGAACTAACGCAGAATAGTTACCCTAAAAGGCCATAATAATCATGACATACAGAAGACTACCAGTAACTACAGCTTATATGACAATGATGCTAGCGACTGTATTTCTGGCACTACCCCTCCTGCTCTATCTTATTGTGGTCTTTCGTTTACTTTCCTAGCATCACAATCCTGTACACGATGCCTTTCTATAATTTCTAGTTCGGCGTTCTTGCTTTCTGATGTAGTGTTTCTTTAAAATATTATATCCGTCTAATGGACTGCCAGGTTCGCTAACTTAACATGAGGAAAATGGAGAGCACACCTTACGAGGGGTTACTTAAGCTTACTATGTAATAGATAAGAAATGGAGCATGATGTAGTAGTAGCTTCAATGATCTTATTCTATTGAGGCTAGATGCACCTGCTAAGATATTATCACCATTTACATATGCGCCCTACTAGTATTCATTTGATTTTCTCTATGTACTTTTGAGTGAGAAGCCCACTTGAGGCTTGGCAACAGTTGATTGACGACCTTCCCATAATGATACAGCCCGGCACTAGTGCTTATATACTAACTAGTAGTAAGCTCTTTAGTCTAGATCCAGAATTTGTCCAGGGTTCCATGGTGGGTATGAAAGGCCATCATGATAGAGCCACTGAGTGTTAGGATTATGCGATTGGGGATTTGTGTAGCGAGTCCTTTATTAGTTAGTTATTCTACAAAGCCTCATTATACAGTATTGATGTCAGCAGTAAGCCCGAGATGTCTTACTCAACGTTGAAAATAATCTTACTTGAGGAAAAAGATAGTTTGAAGAGGGTTGACTAGCTAGACACAATTAGGCACTTGGAAATTAGCAGATTTTTAGTAAAAAAAAGTATTGCCAGCTGCAAACGTATTAGTCAGCTGTGAAGTGGTCAAGGGCTATGAGCAACTACTTAGTAGTACTAGGGTCTACAATAGTCTTCTGCTACCTAGAAAGGCAGGATTGGGGTAGATCCATGATAAGTTTAGGCAGGTGAGATTTTGTAATCATAGAATCCAGGAAGCCGGATCGTAACCTTGAGCCTACAGGATTGCTTACTCAAAAGCATCTGCAAGTAGCTGGAGAGGGAATACAATGCAAGCTGTAGAATGAAAGAGGCACTGCTAAGAATGAAGATGGTTCACTCATGCCTATAGAATCATGACTTCCGCCTCCTGAATGATTCAGCTTGTATCAATACCAGAGTCAGCTAAAAGAGACTCCGAGTATCACTTGTACTTGCCTTGAAGGCTACTATGTACTGGGGTCTGCTATATTTATCCTTCGCTTTAGATAGATATTAGTCAAGTTATGTTCGAGGGGGTGGCTGTTTACCGGGTAAATGGCTGTTGGTTAGGCTTTGATAGACACACAGATAGATATAGGGAGGTTGATCTGCATTTGCCGTGGAGATGTCAACTATATAGTGACCAGGTCAAGATATAGAAGCACATATCTCCGGAAGCCTGACAAAAAAGGGAGCAGGTGCCAAGAACAGAATCCTAGATCTGAATGGACAAATTACTCGTATAATCAGAGTATAGTAGTACTAGGCGTGCTATCGAAGATAGTCACCGAAAAGCGAATTGGCTATTGGTAGTTTAAGTCTTGCCAATGGCTAAGCAACAGTATGAGGCACATATAGGCATTGGGAGAATGAGGACGTAGAGACTAACAGTAGTATTATGAAAGAATATAATTTATTACAAGTCATGCTATGCCGTCATATTGCGGAACTGAAGTGAGGAGATGGGGTCCACCTGAGCCACTAGAGCTACATGCGTATGGATGTACGCATTGTCGAGGATGTAGAACGGATATCACAGTGCAACCAATAGGAAGCAGGAAGCTAGACTAGGCTACACAGGGTTCGGGCATACTTTTTTTTTCTTTTTTCGATTCCACACACTCTACATATACATGGTGTACTGACATAATACACTTTATTTACGGCTAATAACATAACTGCTAATGTTCTATGTATTGAGTATTGCCAGTTTTCGAATAATGCTGAAAGGCTTCGAGGTACTAGTAGATAAATAAGTGGCCTGAGGAGCAACCGAGAGACATATCAAGCTACGTAAGCTTCGCGTATATTTGGTGAAGAATGCGTCGTAATGTACGGTGGCCGTAGATAGAGGCGCTGTCTATATACTAATTAAAAAGTCAAGACATAACATTAGCCTCATGTAACAAAAGCACACAAGCTAGAGCAAGTGTCGCCTTCGCTAGCTTGTTTTGCCCCTCCCTCTAACAGACACTGTGCTCCTCCTCACTTTCAAGATAGTAGTGGCCTAATATGCAACACGACAAGTTAGCTTGCAGAGTTTGATTTGCACCTTTTTGGGGGGCTTATCTTCACACCCTCGCCTATATTCCTCTAGGAGACACACGCAAAAATGTGATAAATATGCTGTAGGAATAAAACCTGGATCTCATGAAATTCCTGCACTAAACTTTGCTTAGTGATAAGATCGTCACTTTCCACCGCCTTACAGGGCGACAAACTCATTTAATCCTCAGAGAATACGCAAAGAGCTGTGCTATTTACGGGCTATATCCGGAGACAAGACAGGCTGCTCTAAACTATCCGGTGAGCGATCCTCATGGAAGGTTAGTTTCTCGGTTGGTACAGCTAGTTGGTTGCAGGAGGTATTACATTATAGTAGAGTGTTGCTATTGCAGCCAAGGAAGGTTCTTTCTTGGGTACAACAGAGACCAAAGGCGAATGCATACTAGGAAAGCAAAAAAGGGCAAAAAAGTAAGAGATCAGCAAGTATGGCAAGACACCGCGATTGGCCTTATTTTTTTTTTCTTTTATTACTGGAAAGCAGTATATTTTGATGCAGTACGTACCTAACTAACTGGCTAAGCTTGCTGTAGCTAGAACTGGAACCTAGTCAATGTCTACCCGAGAATGACCTCACCTAGTCTTTTTTTTTCCCGGAGGCCTTCTTTAAACTACTACTACTACTACTACCAACAGTAACCGTTAACAACAATGAGCATTGGCGCTGAGACCACCAAATATATGAAAGCTTTGTCCGTGAGAACCCAAATTCTACTGTAAACACCCGGGCAAAGCAAGAGGCCCCTTGCCATTCTTTTCCAGGATAAAATCACGAAAATACTCCAAACACAGACTCAACTTTCATATCAGCTAACTCGGCTCTATGTCTGGCTTGTATTATGCCAAGAGACTGGTTGCCTAAAACAACTCCCGTGACCAGCTCTAGTCTGTCTACATAGTAAGCCGAACCTGGCTTGATGTTAATCGATGTGTCCTTCATAAGGCTTGCTTATTCTGGGATATTGAGACCACGACCCGCCGAAAACATTGGCAATATAGCCCTGTATCTAAAGCGGTTCTTCATACCATCTTTAGTCAACAATCGGTTATTCTTCGTGCGTTGCTCTCCTGCTATATTTTGTATTACTAATTGACGAGATCACACCATCCTACAAGTAAGCGTCTATTTCGTTAACACTAATCTCGCATGCAGCTTACCCTCTATAACCATACCTGGGCAATACCAGTATTCGTTGTCTCGCCCACTCTTGGAACTCGCAAACTACTTCCGTTCGGCAACCACACTTGAACATTCAACATGACTAAAGATTGGAATATATTGCCGCAAGCCCTCTCAAGCTAGCCCTGACAATCATTCGACATCTGTTATACAAAAGTCTCGGCATGATTGTTGCGCAATACCAGCAAACCCTTCATTGGCAACCATGGCATACAAGTGAGGTTATCATGTAGTGTTGAAGGATTGTCTCGAACGCCGAATACTCTACCTTATCTCCAACGACACCATTCTCTTTATATACCGCGTTCGCCTCCTTAAGGTCGTCAGACCCTTGGTCGAAAGTGAAGCAATGCGCAGGTGACCTGATTTTTGTCAAGGCTGTCAGGTTCTCCTGTTGGCTAGCAATAATATGGAGCTATAAACTTGGTTTTTTTCCGACATCTTGTCACACTTACACATGCACAACCACCGAATGTTGAGGTCATTCTCCGCGCCGCATCAATATATGTTTATTCAGCGCATCTCGGCAAAGGCCCAGGTTAGTCAGCCTATATATCATATCTGAGTTTTCTCTAAGTCAATATGATAGAACAACTGGGGGAGTATGTCTGCTGATAAGTTTCCTTTTCTTGATTAGTTGTCGATGAGTCAATCTATGCCTAGGTTGGAGACATCCGTCATTGCAGACGTAGACATCCTTTCGGTGTCTTAGATTTGGCCATGCCGAAGAAAGCCAAGTCTCGGGCTTTCCCACGTCTTTTTATTCTCATGCTGTTAGATCTCGCGGACTTTGATTGGGGGTAAATGATAATGATAGTATTCCCACTCTTCTACCAACCAGATATAAGGAGGCTCAGCTCTGTTTGTATTCTTCACAGTTGCAATTTACTGTACAAATATAAATGATTATCTGTCAACGAATCATCTCCTCTATTAGGATTTCATTAGCCTGGCTGATGCCCAGCCCTGTATCAAAAACACCAATATATGCATCTCTGCCACACCGGTACGAAACAGCTTCCAGAGTTGCATTGGACGCATCTTTCACTAATGTCCTTACCCTCCCCTCCCCAGTACTCAAATGTCGGTCGAGTTTACTTCAACATAAGACGTAGGGATTTTTTGATCGTCAGCTTTGTTTCCTCAGACTAGTCTTGGGCTGTTTTGTACAAGGCTAAGTTTCTGTATCAAGGAACCCCGTCGAACATACATGTCTAGTCTACCCTTGGTCTCATTCATTCTAAAGATTACTGGGACTCCAGCCATGTTTGCAAATACATATTCATACGGCTGTGCAGAAAGTTTCAAGAACGACAGTCTTGAACAGACATTGATTGTCCTAATCTCTAGATGCCTATCACGTAGTGGGTGCTTATCTATGGTCTTTCTCTGTTGCTAGACAAGACAATGGCTCTTTCAGGCCTTCGCTAAGCAAGGTTGAGTCAGTAGCAACTAACTACCATGACTCAGTTACCATTGGCTCTTAGTAAGCTTCAGCTACAGGTTCTCAACTCTATCATACTGCTAACACAAGCGGCGTCATTCTTTGAAACAGATATGGATATCTTTCTTCCTGTCGCAGCACGGCGTGGTGCTGCAATGTACTAATACGTAAATATGGAATGAATAAAGAGATCAATGTCTCTTAAGTCGGTACAAGAAATGAAGCTGCAGCCCTTTTTCACCAAGGGCCGAGTCCTTTTCATTAAGCATTACTAATTCCACTGATGGGAACAACAGGTCGTACCCAGTCTCACAAAAGCTAGTAGCACACCACAGTTAGACAGGCATTGACGAAGAAACAAGGCTTTTCTTTCAACTATAGTAGGCTTAACAGCTAATACCATAGTACTACTGTGGTTCCTTGTCAGGGGGAGGAGCCTTGGGTGTGAGGAAAATCGACGCCTCTAAAGAACGTCAACTTGCTACTAGTACCAAATTATGCTGCTGGGTTACAAACAGGCTTCCTCACTTGCACGCCCTACCCGCCACAGCCTTCACACCCTCGCTCCAATGCTAGCTTTTGAAGCTAGAGTATCCTAGAACAAGCTATGATAATATTAAGGTTGGTAAAGCCTGGTTTATATCAAAGCTAGCAAGCTGCGAAAGGCTAGATTGGGAGGTTCAATAGCTTAACGGCTTGCTAGTGACAGGCTATCTAGGTCTTGTTACGTCGCGCAGTCACTTTTCACAACTTTCTCCTTCCCCTGTACTAAGAGCAGGGGAAGAAGAAAAGAGAGAGGGTGAGCATTAGTTCTGTTATGTATCTGTCATAAGGCCGAAGGAAGGCCCGATTTGAGTAGCAGTGGCTTACATATAGCCAGATAGCTAGCAAAATGGTGTAGATTGCAGTCTCCGGTTCGCTGGGATAGTGGTCCTTAGTGGGATATGTATGCCTGGTGTTCGTTTCCAACATCTTTTCACCTACAGCTCAGTGCTTAGACCGCCACAACGTCCGTGGTAGCAGCGACAGAGCCGCTAGTTGACAGTATAATTCGTGGTTAGCCGCCTCAAACCCAAACGAGATTCTATCAAGCTTGAAAGTCTAGAAGAAGCCGTACTCAAGATAGATATTGGGACTGCGTTAGCATCGAGTCCTCAATAAACATTGATAACAAACAGCGCTGGACCAAAGAAGGGGGGGGGGCTAATTTTTTCTCGGCAGTTGGAGTCGGCATATCCTGCTGTCAGCAATGCCTATGATCACAATAGGACAGACATGTTTTCTTTCGCTGTTCATTTTTGGCGCCCTAATAGAATTATCATGGTGCTGTTGGAATCATAAAACTTGAGTGGACGGTACCTCGCATTGCTTTCCCGATGTGACTCAAGGCCCTGGTTGCACGAAGGAAGGCTGGTTATTCATATGCTCTTCACATGCTCTTCTCGAGCGAGACATGTTCTCAGCCTCGCGCAGGGTCCTGTGGACTCTAGTCGGCGAGCAAGTTAGATGAGCGGTGCTTCCCAGCTGTCAGACTTGCCAACAGTGTCTTGTGGCAATTCAGCCCATTAATTGTCTTGTCTTCAGCCCTTTTGTCATGTTGATTTTTTGCATGGTACAGTGAGCCTCTTTGGAGACTAAATTGGACTTGTGTTGCCACAGCTTGTCGTACATTATTCAGATTTCTGATATTTGATTATCGCAGCATCGCCTAAACCCGGATATAATAATGGGTTTCTCCGGCTTTCGTTTAGTTTCTTTTGCTTTCTTCGCCACTTCTTCACATCGACTTCGGATGCTTCTAAATACCAGTTCGGGACTCGTCACAGCACCCCGCCAGGCTAGGGTGCTGTATCATTTTTTACATATCTTTTTTATAATTCTTTGTCATTTTCAATGTAGGGCTTCTGTGTCTAAAGGCAAGGCTTTCAGCTTCCCTCGTGGCCACCCTGAAATATGAAGCTACCCGTCTGCAAAACAGATCCTTGTCATGTCTAAAAAAGGCACGGAAAAGGAAATACTTCTGGATTAGGATATTTTTAACTAACATCACTTCCAGCCCCTTCCAGCCCTAAGCCTTTCTCCTCCAAACGAAAGGATAACGATTGCCAGCTAACTTGAAATAGCCCCTTCACGAGAAAAAGAAAAGAAAAACAAAAAAAACTCCTGGAAGCATTTATGATGGTAAATACAGACCAATACTTCATTTCTGTATCATGGTTTTCTAACGAAAGTTCCAAACCTGGAAACGGGCACATAACGTATAGCCATTGCGTCAACCAAAGATACCGTCTGATTTTCTACATATGTAGTACAACTAGAGAAGTAGAAATCGAGCTCTTGCCGCAAAAAAAGGGAATATATCAGCAAAGCAATAGGGGCTAAGGCTATTTGTTACAAGGCCAGAACCATCATTTGTACAAAAGGGTCACAAACTGATTTTAGGGACTCCGGGCAGCACATTTCGAAAGTTGTTAAAGACATACTTGACTGCTGTCTAGCTACCGTGTCGGTTTGTCGGTAACAAAGTGACCCGACTTGTTATATTCTGTCCTTCTCTCAGCCCATTAGTAAGGTTAGCAAACTTGAGAATTGAATCTCAGGTAAAATCCGAGCAAGCATCCAATGGAGAAAGGTTATCTCGCATAGCTTATGCCCTACGAAGCTATTAGTAAGGTATACTTATGCCGATGGACAACGAGTCACCAAAGAATCTTACTCCTGTTTTCGCAAGACTAAGTAGTATCCCTGAATACTTCAAGGGCACCAAACATAATACAGGAATCGCCGGAAGTGTACGCAAATTTGCTACAAATTTGCTAGATCTATAATCGTCAAGTTAGTTTCTAGTAGGATAAGGATTGTCTACGTGGGGGTGTTGTGTGTGGTCTTCCACAACATATCGCCCAATACCTTTAACTCCTACGGATACCGTCTAAGTTGCCCGCGAAGGGCCCAGTAAGCTACAGTCCAAGAATGCGTACAGAACTCAAGCTAGCAGGTATTATATGTACCAAACTTTGGCAAGGCACATGGGATTTCTCAAGTGTAAAATAAATAACAGGAAACAAATAGTACATAAAACATGTAAGATAAGTACTCGTCATAGTTCACTTCTAATGCGGCTGCTGATTATTGCTTTTCTGCTAGTACAAGTATGAGTGTTGCTGTTTGTCAATGCAGTGTAAATTTGGTTAGTAATGCAGGCAGTCCATGTCTATCCAGTCCAGTAGAATGACAGTTGTAGGCAGTGCTTCAAAGGCCTGAAATACAGGCCGCAAAAAAAAGGCCCGCCTTAGCCTGCATCAAATCAGATATATATGTTTTATCCAGGCCAGTGCGATCGAAGTCTAGCTACAATAGCTACTTCGACAGCGAGATAGATACGTAGTACAAAAAGTGCGTGCTGATAGTGCTGAGTAGTTATAACCAAAATCAACCTTTGCTATTACGCTGCATTTACTATGAGGATTTCTGGCTCTATGGCCTCTTATATACACTCCTTTGTAGCTTCTAGGAGTTATTAGTCTCAAAAGTCAGTTCCAATCCGTCTTGAGATTCACGAGTTTCTGGAAGGGCTTCCAATTTTGTCCGCTTGAGAGAGGAGGGGTCTATATGTTTGCTAGATGGAGGGGCTCATTTTATGCCGGAATTTACAGCCCCCCCCCCCCCCCCCCCCCCCCCCCCCCCTCCACTACCACATTCGACGATGAACAAAAAACTAGGATTTTACGGCTGAAACCTGTCGAATGAAGATACGCCGTTATGCTTAACGCAATGCAGGGCGCCCAAGGAAAGAAAAGAAGAACAAGAGGCCGAATATACCATAATACGGGACCTCTACTATATACTTGCGTTGTTGTCCTGCGTATAATTTGCCATGACATCTGCATGCCAAGGGGGGTAGTTCGACTGTAGGTACCTGTCAATGTTTGAGCCCTAAGCGCAGACCCAAGAACAGAAGATTGGCGGCGATAATACAAAAATATAGAAGAAGACGTGGGGTGGGGGGGAGGGGGTAGGCCCCAGCAGCACAGTAAAGTCCAAAGATGTGGATAGCCTCGGTTAATTATAATGTCACATATCATCATCAGTGTGTTGATTCAAGCAGCCCCACGCGAGGCTAAGTTAGTTATCCTACATGACTCAGCTAAGTTCTCTCATATATGAACCTATTCTCTACCTTTGTACTACCGATTGTAATTCTCTCGTGATATGATACTGCGAAGAAACTAAAACATCTCTTTCTCTCTTTTCGCTTCACTACATTAACTGACCTATATACATCAGAAAGTACGAGAGGGGCGCTGTTGTTCGAAGACGGGCAGTAGATTTCTGGGGGAAGATGTTTTGAACCCTGCTCTTAGGGTTAGTAACAAGGAGAAAACCCTGATGTTCCAAGAGACAGCGTAGTTTGATTCTTATTATTTTATATTTTCTTCGTTAGCAACATCATTTTCGTTGATAAGCTAGGAGAATTACCCGTCTAGATAAAGAAATGATATTTGTAGAGATTAGTCTGCGACAAGGAACCAGGAAGAGGAGAAGAAGAAAGTAGGCCGTAATAAAAGTAGGAACTGTGAACCAATGTTACTTACCAGGAGGGCGTCTAGCATCGTTTTTCCCTGTTCCGTCAATTTTTCTTTTCTTTATTCTCCTCTTTTTTTTTTTTGCCTCGGCAAGTCTGGACACAGATTGGGTTGAAACGAGCGGCTAGGGAGAGATCCAGCCAGCCTTAAAGACACAATGCGTAGGGAAAAGATCAAAGAGCCCGAGCCCAACTGTCACTTATTCTTACCTTTTATCCTTATTTATTCTATCCTTGCGTTTCCTGCCCCGAGGTCTAAAGTAGCCATGAAAAAGAAAGAAGTTGGTAAATATTTCCAGTTTAGGGGGGGTTATATCCGGGCTGTTGATCACGGAGAACTTTTGTTAGCCTTGAGAGTACGTAAGCTTTGTTCTTTTTAGTGTTCCAGACACCATGATAGCAAGATTATGGTGATTTAACGGGGATGTGACGAGAATGCAGGCTGGGAGAGTATGGTGAAGAAATTAGAAACTAGGGGAAGAAGTCGAATTCTCCGTTTATTACGTCCATGGGTTTGCACCTTGTTGCTTGTTAGTCAACCTGTCACACACCGACGTTAGATACTACTAGCACTACTAATATAGGTGGCTGAGTTCTTATCTCGCCGACGTTATATTATTGTCTAGAGTAAGTAGCATCTTGTCATTGTCTGTTCAACGTAACCCTCAGGCTAGGCCATAAGGAGCCCGGGGCGCCATCCTTGATCACTGTCAAAACCAGACTGGTGGGAAACCGAGGTTGCCATGAGATGCTTTGCGTTGTTTTTCTTTTCTTCTTCCCTAAGAAGTAACAATATAACTGTCTAGTGAACAAAACCATGGGACTGGGCGAAAAGGACGCGCAGTATGCAACCCTACTTCAAGCTGTAGTCGCCGACCTTGATTACTTACAAGATCAACCCGAAACCCCGCTTCGTCCACCCAAGTTCTTAGTTTGTCCCGCTCTTTATCTTCCCACCAAGTATTCGTCTCTTGTCAATATATCAACCCTAATACTATAGCTGCCCCGCCCCGTCTTGGACAGGCATATAGATCTCCACTTCAGGCACAAAATAACATTTGTTAGTGTTGGTTACTAATATATACTATTAGTATTACATGAATCTTTTCTGTCTCTATTTGTTCTTGGTTTTACAGTTTTAGTGTTTCCTTTCTGGGTCTTTGTATTAATGTCATGTTTGGAAGCTACACATCTGGCTAGGTTTGGTTTGTATTCTAGTTTGTTTCCTTTTCTTATATTTTCATATCTATTCGCCTTCGCATAATATGTAATGTACTACCAAGTACCTTTTTTGTCAACTTGTAAGCTCTGTCAAATATATGGGTAGTCAATAGGATTACTATAGGAATTGTACGTTCTCTTTCTATACCCATCAAGATTGTAATGTGGTAGTCATACATGCCATAATCCTGTCAATCACGCCCGTCTCTAGCGCTATGTCACATTGTATAACAAACCAAATTAACTTGGACGATTGCAATGGCGGAGGAAAAACACGAAGGATGGGGGTTTTGATTCTCTAATGGCCAGAAAAGTAATCAAGAATACGGAAATACAGTCTAAATAAGCTGGCTGGCCATCATGTACTGAAATATACCAAAATATTTATGCTATATTCAGGTACCCTACTGTTTGTTATCTTGGAGTCCATTACTGAAAGAATAACATGTCCTCGACTAACAGAATGATTACCAAGTATGAAGAGAACTGCACATAAATAAGGCCATTGTATCAGCCTAGCCCTAGCTACGGAAGCAATATATCAGTGAGTAAAGAGAGGAACACCCGAGAGAAGAGGGGAATCGAAGTTGAAGGGTCATTACTGTTCGGCGACTGCCAAGGACCAGCTAACTAGAAAGAAGAAGAAAGACTAGTTGACCGTCCGACAAATCAGCACTAAGAAGGAACAAGAACCCCTCCCCTCACCCTATGTAGGCTGGCCTTATGAGGCTATGGGGATCTGACAAGGAAGAACACACGCAAAGAAAGGGCTTGGCAACGTGCAAGTTTGAAGGTTGTGGCATCAAACAGGGCACGGGTGTGGAAATGATCGTCGGTTTGTTCTTGTAAAGTATGGTTCGGATTCAATGGATGAAACAGGTCTTGCTTGTCAGGCCACCGCTACTCTGGGATGCTAACTACGAATTTATGTCAGCGGACAAAAATTCTATCAAAAGCTTTTTCTTAGTCTCGGGGCAGGTTTCCTGCTCTGGATTATGAGCATCGATTTCTTATTCTGCTCTATCTATGCTATTCCTAGTTAGGAAAGGGAGTAAGTGGTAACTCGTTGATAGACGACCAGTTTTAGGTATCTTGTTTAAGCATCTTGTATGTTATAAGGAGAATATCCAGACAGTGTTTTGGAACATTGTCCTTCATAGTTGATCAGGAATAAGGAGCAAGGTATTTCAGTGAGTTGGCAAAGCTCATCGAAACTGGCTGATATCAGAAGATATGCTCCGTTTATTTTCCTTCCAGTGGCAGTTAGTAATGGATGGGGCTGCGCAATCATTACAATCGAGAGAGGCAGCTGCAACGAAGATGAACTTGCCAATAAGAGATGGGTTGGGAGAGGGGGTGAGGGGTTATATGAACGTGCTCTATTTTCTGTCTTTAAAAGATGCCTGATCCTTGGTTGGTAGTGTGGGTAGAGCTGCATTGGTGAAGTGTCTTGAGATATCAAATTAGAGAAGATATGGAAATGCGAGTTAATATCAGCGCTGTAGAGAAAGGAGGTAGTACTAGTAGTCTTGAGCCGATAGGGAAGAGTCAGTGACAGCTTGGCGTAGCTATATAGCTTTAAAGCGCTTGTCCAAACTTGTCAGTTGCTGTACATCATGCTTCTAAATATCGATCTCACTTTATTATACAAAATATACCACCGTTTGCAGTTCACCATTAGATTATGGTGAGTCTGTAGATAATTAAAGACTCAGACGAGTAGGGTAGCCGTG
>LXGT01000438.1:0-21720 GCA_001640655.1 Endoconidiophora laricicola | reverse complement strand
CTCTCCTCCTCCCCCATCAATGCTAAACCATTACTAATATCTACTGTCACGCATCACAGGTATTCGCAACTTCATCGTCGAGTTCATCCTCAAGTGCTCAAGCTCAGAAGAGGAGTTAAAAAGGACCAAGACTTTGCTCAACAAGCTCAACCTCGTGCTTGTTTCCATCCTGAAGCAAGAATGGCCTCACAACTGGCCTACCTTTATCAACGAGATCATTCAGTCCTGCCACAACAGCTTGTCAGTATGCGAAAACAACATGATCATTTTGCGTCTGCTTTCCGAAGAGGTTTTTGACTACTCTGCAGATCAAATGACTTCAGCTAAGACTCGCAACTTGAAGACAACTATGTGCGCCGAGTTCTCCCAAATCTTCCAGCTATGCCAGGAAATCCTTAGTACTGCCAACTCTGTGAGCCTAGTCAAGGCTACGCTCGAAACTCTATTGCGCTTTTGCAACTGGATCCCACTTGGTTACATCTTCGAGACGCCCCTCATCGATACTCTGCGCAACCGCTTTTTGAGTGTACCCGAGTTTCGCAACATAACCCTCCAGGTGCTTACTGAAATCGGTGGCCTCCAAACTAGCGGCAGTGGGGCGACCGGCAACTACGACGAGCAGCTTGTGAAGATGTTCACTGAAGTTCTCACTACAATTGCTGAACTGATTCCTCTAAACTTAGACTTGCGGACGACCTATCCACAGAGCAACTCCAAGGATCAAGAGTTTATCCAGAACCTTGCATTGTTCCTCTGCAATTTCTTCAGCATGCACCTGAACGTAAGTTTTCTTGATAGGAATTATGCTATAGCATACATGTAAATGATCGCTAACATAATAATCTATATAGCTTATCGAGAAACTTCCCAACCGCGATTTCGTCACCCACGGCCACTTCTATCTTATCCGGATATCGCAAATCGATGACCGAGAGCTGTTCAAGATCTGCCTTGACTACTGGCTGAAGCTGGTGCAAGAACTTTACGACGAAATGCAGTCTCTGCCTGCGGCTACACTCAACCACATGCTCTCGCTATCCGGTGGTGCCACTAGTGGTGGCGCTCCTAACCCCAGCCTTCTCGTCGATTTCCCTCTTCGCAAGCACAAATATAGCGAGGTCATGTCTAACCTACGTGTTGTTATGATTGAGAAGATGGTACGTCCCGAGGAAGTTCTGATCGTCGAGAACGATGAGGGAGAGATTGTGCGTGAGTTTGTGAAAGAGTCTGATACCGTTCAACTATATAAGACCATTCGCGAATGCCTTGTGTACTTGACTCATTTGGATGTCGTCGATACTGAAAATATCATGACTGAGAAGCTATCAAAGCAGGTTGATGGCTCCGAGTGGTCGTGGCATAACTGCAATGTTCTTTGCTGGGCTATTGGTTCCATTTCTTTGGCCATGAACGAGGGGACTGAGAAGCGATTTTTAGTCACTGTGATAAAGGACCTTTTAGGCCTCACTGAAATGAAGCGGGGAAAGGACAACAAGGCCGTCGTTGCCAGTAATATCATGTACATTGTTGGCCAATACCCTCGATTCCTGAAGGCTCACTGGAAATTCTTGAAGACCGTCGTCAACAAGCTGTTCGAGTTCATGCACGAGTCACATGAGGGTGTCCAGGACATGGCTTGCGATACTTTTATCAAGATTGCGAAGCAATGCCGTCGCCATTTTGTTGCGCTTCAACCTGGCGAGACTGAACCTTTTATTCAGGAGATTGTTCGTAGCATGAACAACATTACTTGCGACCTAACCCCTCAGCAAGTTCATACCTTCTATGAAGCCTGTGGTTATATGGTGGCTGCCCAAGGTAACAAAAACGCTCAGGAACACCTCTTGGCCGACTTGATGTCGCTACCCAATGTTGCCTGGGATGAGATTATCAAGCAAGCCAACATCAACCCCGGTATCCTTCAAGATTCTGAGACCATCAAGATCATTGGTAACATCATGAAGACCAACGTTTCCGCCTGCACCTCCATCGGCACATACTTCTATCCTCAAATTGGCCGTATCTACAGCGACATGCTTCAGATGTACCGTGCTACTAGCGGTCTGATTTCAGAAGCGGTCACGAAGCAGGGTGAAATTGCTACTAAGATGCCTAAAGTCCGCGGTTTGCGCACCATTAAAAAGGAAATTCTAAAGCTCATTGAAACCTATGTTGAGAAGGCCGAGGATCTGAACGCTGTGCGTCAACAGATGGTGCCTCCTCTTCTGGAGACTGTTCTGACTGACTACAACTCTAATGTCCCTGGTGCCCGTGATGCCGAAGTGCTGAAGGCCATGTCTGTGATCATTACCAAGCTTGGTGGTCTTATGGAGGATCAAATCCCCACTATAATGCAGAATGTCTTCGAGTGCACTTTGGAGATGATCAACAAGGACTTTTCTGAGTTCCCTGAGCACCGCGTTGAGTTCTTCAACCTCTTGCGTGCCATTAACTTAAAGTGCTTCCCCGCTCTCTTAAAGCTCGATACACGCCAATTTAAGTTTGTCATCGACTCTTGTTCGTGGGCGTTCAAGCACGATAACCGTGACGTCGAGGCTGCCGGTCTTAACATGTGCCTCGAGCTTATCAACAACATCTCAGAGACGGATGTGCAGACTTCGAACCTCTTCTTCCAACAGTTTTTTATCTCTATTCTACAGGATATCTTCTTCGTTGTCACTGATACTGACCACAAGGCTGGCTTCAAGACGCAATCCATGATTTTGATGCGGATGATCTACTTTGTACAACCAGCGGACGGCACCGCTCCCAAGATCCAGGGTCCCATCTATACCCCAGAACAAGCACCCCAGGGAACAGGAAACCACGAGTTTCTGTCTACGTTCGTTTCTAACCTACTTCGCGGCGCCTTCCCCAATCTACAACCGTAAGTTTTTACCAGGCCATCTGCAAATCTGGATATATGATGCGTATTAACTAATAATTCTTTATAGTGCTCAAATTCAATCCTTCGTTGAGGGTCTCTTTACATACAATACCCAGTACGACCGATTCCGCCTCAGCCTACGGGATTTCCTCATTTCGCTCAAGGAATTCGCGAGTGATAATGCAGAGCTGTTCGCTTTCGAAAAGGAACAACAGGATCGGGAAGCCAAAGCCGCTGATTACGAACGCCGAACCAAGGTTGGCGGCCTTCTGAAGCCCTCGGAGATCATTGACGAGGAGGAGATTTGACTGGCTGAAGAGTTTCGCGCTGAGTACGCACCCAATCACTTCCAAGCGCAAGAGCTAAATGGTAACAGTAACAATGGCTCAGGCTCGGGCATTTATTCCAAGCCACGGATGCGAGGGGACGACTTTGATCCCTGGGAACTATATGAATGAGCTCGTGTCCAAGATTTGTCTTGATGCAGCTCGTGTACGCATGATCAAGAGAGGTGGGACTTACTTACACAGGGGCAGTCTTGTGTTAAGGTTTTGGCTGAATACTGGAGCTGCATTAGGCGTGTTGCTGTCTCTACGTTTTCATATTGGGCGCTTTTATTTCCTGTTTTATTGTTCTTTTTTTTCATTGTTTTTCTTCTGTTTTCATGTTACCATTGATACAATCTTGTTCTTTTACTTTTTTTTATTTACGGTCGCAAGAGTTTGGAGGAACTATTGTTTGCTCAAGCGAAAGGCTGAAGAGGCCAGAAGAAAGAAGGAGTATGAGAGAGAAGATGCGTGAAGAGGAGGAGGAGGAACTGGAGACATGTGAAAGAATAATTGGCGAAATCCGACAGGTTGAACAATCTCATTTTGAGTATTGATAAAAAAGAAAACACTCTTTGCAAACTAAGTATCACGCAAGAACTTTTCCTTTCACTCAGTAAGAAGACAGAGCTCTCGTTTCTTTCTAGTCTTCCCATCATACAAGGTTCACTTGCAGGAAATGAGGTATCCCAGGATAATGAAAAACTCGTGATTTTAAAGCATCCCTCGGCATGAGAATGATAGCATCACGATGTTTGTGTCCAAGGAGGCCTGATAGATAAGTGCTATGTAGACGGTGTTTTCTCATGTTGGGACACTATCACTACTACTACTACTACTATTACTACTACTACTTGGTACTTCTAGCTCTTCAATATAATACACAGTAGGTATAAATTAGGTTCGTCCCACCTGACATCGATTTGATCAGTGTAGATGTTTTTTTGTACCTGAACGCCAATGTGTGGTCAACCACAGTATCATGTGATCGTGATATTCTCAGTTATACCCGATCTTGCTTTTGATATATAAGCACATATGTAGCGTCAAGTTCTTCAAGTTATCGGTTCTTCAGTTCAGGGCTTTCGTAAGCAACCGTCCGTACTTTCAAGGACTCTACCATCAAGTTTTTTGTTTTAAATAGTGTATTCGAGGTTTCTTTGTTTGGGTAATCGAGACCTTGTGCCACATATCCGTACAACCTCTAGCTGTTACGTCATACTGTATATAGTATATGAAGGCTGCTGCTAGTGACTGCGCTGTCTGCATATGTCTTGTAATAGCCCCTCGATCGCAAAGTGATACCCTGACCATATGCCCCTCACCAGGTCATATCATAGGACTGTTACTGTATAATGGACCGGTGACGATTTTCCTTTCTCATGCTGAGCGATCGCACAAAACCGTCTGACTTAATGAAACCCTAATTTCCCTCCCTGGAGCTATGTAGTTACATAGTAGCTCAAGAGACAAAGAAGGACCACCCAAGAAAACAGGATGATGATCTAGCCCTCAAGCCATCTTACTAGCACTAGCCAACCCTGTCTAACTTCCTTGTGAGAAGATCATGACAAGCCTTTGTTGTCTAAAATAATCTAAACACCGACATCTCCTTAGACATGATCTTGACTTCACTGCGTAAGCACTAAACAGTTTCTACTGGTAATCTAACTAGTGATTGTGATTACCAGATGCAATATGTAATAATGGCCTGGATCATGTCCATGATTGATATATATGTACATGTATAGCACATTTTGAGAAACTTGCTCTTCCTACAAGTCACTAATCATTCGGACTTTCTTCCAGGCCCCCATATTCTTGAGGCTAGCCCAGTATCAGTCATCACTTGCATCGAAACGAGCAGACCTACAAATTTTGGCCGGGATACTGTACTATTATACTCCCAAATACAATCCCTTCTTATTCTAAAAATGGTCTTAAAAAAGGAAATTATGATACTGAAATACCTATATGTGGTTATATATAATATGTTGTATGATATCAGTGGCTAACTAGCTTTCTAATCTGAGGCTGTACCTCATTCTATGATAAAACCAAATCTTATAGCTTTAACTGAAAGCGGCGGTCTGTGGGCCTGATATCTAGCCTAGAAGAACATAATAGGCGTTATGTACAGTTTGGGTTACATGACGGCCAACTCACCGTTTCCTCAAAGTCTACTGGGCGTAAGTAAGTCATCACACCAATATTATGAGTATCATTATGTGCCTTCCTCACCGACTCCCACCGTAATGGCCATCACATATCATATATCATACCGCCGTTCTCCCGACACAGTCAATTTTTATGGCCTCTTTCATCACACAATAGTCAGTGCTCAACACCTCCGACGTATCAAAACTACGGAACTAACGATACATATCATATTTACCAAATGTAAGCTCCTTCTCCTCAATATATGACTAGTCGAACCCCCTTTTCGTAGGCACATCTTGACGCTCTAGATTCTTCTATATTCTGTTTACTGGCTACTATCAGTTTCTTTATTTTGTGCGGAAACGTTTTTCTTCCCATACACGGTTACAGAGGCACACCTGACCAGATAGATGTAAGACTTGTTGATGAAAAGTGCCCAAATAGAAGCATATTGACCGACAGCTAGCTATTGCATATCCTTTCTAGTTAGCACCAGGTCCCAATATTGAATAGGTCCAGTTAATAGTTCGGTGTTTCCCGTCTGTAGGCTGCTCACATCGATACCAAACCCTGTGGGCTACTATGGCACACCAGCATGAATGAATGTTTGATACGTTGTCACCACATATGAGCAAGCGGCATATTTCCTAGTAGTAGCATTGGTTATAGCTACGAAGACACGAACCAACACGGCTAGAATCCCTCTCACGCCGCCTCAACGGTGTGATCACATCTTTGGCGACATCATTGTGCCTATGCTCCACGGAAGACACTAGGACTTTTCTAGGCAGCATAAGGAGACTGCCGCCTATGGCTGAGGCAAGTCACAGGCATCTGTCTTTGTAATGTGATAAACCACACCGCATGCACTACACGCACAACATACATCACAATAATCAATAAGTTTTGACAGCCTGGACGACCTCTAATATATGGGAGAGGCGCCCCTATCCAGGCTGGATGCTCGCCAATAAGTCTCAACCGGAAAGCTTCGGGTGTGCTTCCAAATATGCGTTGTCGGGGCCGATGATGATTCTAGTGAAAAAGATAATGAACATGCAATTTAAGACACTCTTGGACGCCCTGTATCTTCAGGTACAATACCTTACGTTGTTGTTTCCTCTTGTATTATGGTTTTAATGCCCGAATGATGTGATAATAGCGTTTGCCTCTAATTTGAAGTAACCCAGCAATCACTCATACACTCAGGAACTCATCCCTTCAACAGTATATTGTAGATCTAGTCCATTTTCTTGTGCAAAGTATAGTTCGCTTTCTCCAGATAACCCCTTGGTCTTACGTGTTTATCCCCTTACTTGAGTTGAGGTATCCTCCTTGCATTGAATATAAGCCTTCTCTATTTCATTTTAGCAATACCTTGATCGGCCGAGTCGGCTCGGCCACCAACTTCTACTAGAAGTTCAAGGCATTGGCTTACATCTAATTTCAATCTACTCCAAAGAAGCCTCTTCTCTAGTGATGGCGGAAGTCATTGCATGGAAGACATGCGGTGACGACAGTATTCAAGTCTATCTGTTCACGATAGTCTGTTTTCATACAAAACGGACAATGGAAAATAGCAAAGTATCTATCTATAAGGCAATGAGAATCAGAATTTAGAAGCATACACACATAATTCTGCTCTTTTCAGTTTAAGTAGTCCAAATCTCAAAATCGTGCATCGAGATTGAGTATTGCATCTGCTTGGGATAACTTTGATTCTCAGAGTTAGCTTACGCTCGTATACCACCGTTGTAGCGCTAAAGACTCGAATGTTCTTATGTGCATATAACGCTATAGTAGACACACATCGCGTAGATGGGATTTCAACCTGCTCAGAGTACTATCACTATCCATATGGCTATCATGTAGTAAGCAATAAATCCTCTCGTCTTGACTAGCAGCCCCTTCAGCTCGACTCAAAAGCACGACGCCGTGCATATGAAAAGTGGCATGTAATCTCAGGACCCTTTATAAATGGCAGATTTAAGCTAGCCAGTGCGTGTTCTATACTGCTAGCTATAGTGTGGATGCCATAATATCAAGATTTTGTAGAGATGCTGCCAGTAAGACAGTCGTACCAAGGGGTGGAACACCGTTTGCCATGGCTCTTGCGCTGGTGGTTTCGCTGCAATCAGCCATCTTGATCGCACATCTAGCCTCACAGATGCTACACCAAGCCTCTCATGTCGGCTTGCTCAATTAAAAATATACCATCTTTCATGTTCAGCATGGAAGTTATGAAGACCGAAAGACCCTTCAATGATCCTCTATATAGAAGTATAGACTCGACCGCATATATAGAGAGAGAGAATGAGTCGTATGCTCTTACGTGAGTTACATATACTTAAGATATATGAAACCAAATAGTATATAGAAATTCCCTTACCAATGGCCGCTTTCAGCTTTTCCCAGCTTCTGTCCTTCGCGACATAGCACCCAGATATCACGCCGCAAATATGTCTCGCTCTGATGCCTAAATCGTTCGTGACGATATCGTAATAACCGTCATTGTGAGTGAGAACTTTCGTCTAATTGTTATTCATAGCTGTGAGGAACAAAAAAAGCACGATAGCCGATATGTTTAGAGGCCGCCCTGTTCCAAGCAGACACAGGAACTAGAGAAAAGCTTTGGCTTGGTCAGGTTGCTGGCGGTGTTCCCGGCCATCGCCCGACAACAATGCCGTGCACGCCCTTCACTTTCTATTGTTACTAGAAGCTCGGAGGAAACATGCGGCGTGGGATGTCCTTCTTGAGTGGGCAAGTCAATATCATCTATATGTGCATTTAGGAGAAGGAACTACTGGTAGTTAACATTCCGGCTGACCGGCTGAATGCTATGCTTCCGCTTTAGACGGTGCATCAACTATTTCAGCACCAGTCAATAATGGCCGTCAGAGTTTTCTTTTGCCACTTCATATAACTTGGTGGTCTCTGTCGAGAACTGCGAGATTTGGAGGGGGTGTGAGATACACAAAGGGCCTCAAATGGAACTCTACGTAACAAAAGCCAATTTTTTGCTCAGTGGCTTGTGTAGACTCCCTCCTATTCCAACTTTTGTTTTCAGTGAGGCCCAGCAAGCCCTCAGTGTCGTCTCGATCTAGGCAAAAACTTCTCGAATGAGAAAAAGGTGCGAATTTTAGCTATCAGTGAAATTTTAGTCAATGCTACGCTACGTCAAAGGAGGGCAGGCCTTGAGAAAACAATGGATAGTTCTGCTAACTTACCACCTTAGTTAGGCCTTGATATAATCCGTGGGCTGCCACAAAAACACGATGCCATTGTCATGCTTGCAATTGCGTGGGTTATGAACTATAGCAAGCATATGCTACCTCCCTTGGCGACCCCCGTGTAGACAGGAACCAGCGGTGACAACCCTCTAGTGACAAAATAGGCACATAGGCTTGCTTGTATTCTAGGTATCGCTGGTCAGCGCGAAAGCAGCCGGTTCAATCGAGCTATTCGGTGCCAGCTCACCCAGCGGCAGAATAGCCCGTTGCTACAAAGGCCGGCTGAGTTGGTATATTCTTTTCTCCTACTATTAAGATGAGTAAAGAGCGATAGAGTCCCCCCTTCTCATCTTTCAGATCTCCAACTCAAGTCGCCCAGGAAGACATAAGTAGGTTTTGGAATAGCGAATCGGGATATGTTTCGTTAACTTGGAGACACACCTACAATCTTTCCTATTACTACCAAGTCTATATCCCTTGTCCCATTTCTGTATGTAGCAGAGTTGTAATTTGAGATGCGAAAAAAAGGAGGCCTACTATTCATAATCGAAGATTTAGCCTTTTTCAAAAACCAAGAACATAACTCAAGGCGTAAACCATGATTGGGGTTTTTCCCTTTAAGATACTGGTTCCTACGGATATCACCCAACTGCGGCAAGTATAGGCTCGCGACGGCCTTTGCTTTTTTTGCAGAATTTTCTTTGATATTTAAAGCCGTACAAACCAAGTTAGTACCTTGACCTAACTAACTATATAGTACAGACTTGATATAACAAGGGATTTTGTTTGCCAGTCTACCCACATCTGAGTTTCCTTTCCTTTCCTTCCCTTTCCTTTTTGGTTTTTTTTTCTTTGTTGCGTATATACTATTACAGTCTGTGCTCTCATTCGGTTCCGCGGGAAGCAAAACTTCCTCTTTCAGCGAAGCTATGGGGTGCCCCTAAACTTCTTCGAATGGGAGGCCAAGACTATGGTGTGCTTAAGATTAAGATAGGACACTAGAAAACAATGAACAAATATTCATCTATGCTGAGAATAGCTAACGCCCCTGCTCCTATCACCATATGATACTTCACGGTGCCCAGTTCCAGGGCGCAAGTTAATTGCCACTAACAAGCTAGCTCTTAACTTATCAATATACATAAAAGAAACCTTCTCTTCAGCATTGAAGGATATACTGAAATTCTCACTTTCTTCAAACCAGGCTTCACACCCTTCATAGGGATGGAGACAATAAGAAAGCAACTAACACCGTAGATTTTTCTCCCGGAAAATTATCAGGTGTGAGCTTCACACAGCCACAGCGGCCTGTGCCAACGCTCCTAAGTCACTAACATTACAGTAATCGATGAGCGTGTTTTGTAGTGTCTAGTAGCCCTGTAGGGTTTTAGAATTCACAAACTCAGTTGAGGCCCGGACTGTCTGTTAAAGGGTTGACGGGAGGAGGGTAGCGCGCCATAGTGCCCGCGCAGAGGAACTTCCCGTCAAGTCTGTGCAGACCCTAGAATAGGCGGCCTTCTTACGGAAAAGCATCTTCGTAGGCTGTGAACAATGCATAAATCAGCCTTTACACGGCAGGAGGGCGGGCACATGTACTAAACTAAAAAAGGCTCCGTGCGCTAAGACTCTGTAAGCTGCAGCAATATTAGTAGCCTAAACCATGGTCATTATAACCATCAAAGGGCACTGTCAGTTAGTTAGCCCTTCTTCTGTTACTTCTCTCGCTCTAGGCTGTCATCCAAATGCTCACATCTATTTCTGCTTCTCAGTGTCATCGGTCTTTGTAGCTTAGCATGTGTCAACATATAACTATGCTTTGATAGTAGCCAGGCGATTAGAAGGCAATGGCTATGGTCTGTTCTGGCTTTCCTTCCAAACTGACAAAAGCTGTGCCGCAATGATGTAATCTAGTACTAGTGATTATGCTACGATCTCAGAGGCCCAGGCATATCTTGGGATAGACTGTGTCAATTTCTAAAATGGCCCTTCAGTGATAAGCGCTGTTAGAAGATAATAACAAAATTCGAAACAGAAGCAAACAAATATTCAATTGTACTCGGTCATTATTTCCGAGCTGCGTGATATCTTCTCGGCGTGTGTCCGAGTAACTCAGACACTGTGAGAATCATGATGCTATATTCCCTTATGTATATTGATGCACTAGCTATTGCAATGTACACAATAAAAGCTTTCAGCAATTTCGAACTTCATCTGACGAGTATATCTCCAAATACGAACCCAAAAAAAAGCCCAGCTTAGCCCTCTTCCTAAGAAACTAAAACAGTCTATTCAGCCTACTCAGCAGCATATAGATTTGGATTCGGTAGTTAGTGAAGCACAATTGCAAATATTTTGTTGCGAGATAAAAAGGTCTAGTTTCGATAGCCGCTCAGTATACTTGCTACAATCCGAAGATAATCAGCCTATAGTTGCTAAATTCCCTACCACAGGCCAATCTAGTGAGTGCATGATACTACTTTAGTAGCCGTAGCGTCGCTTAGTGCCTGTGAACTGATACACAACCAACTGCCCTACTTAGGAAGGTTGCAGGAGTTAAAGGTACGAAACACCCCGCGGGTGATATTTGCTTGTGTATAGAGAAATATTACCAATTCACGGTGCAGCGTTACGAGCCGTGTTCTCTCAACAAGTACGGGTCACTAGCACATCAAATCACAGATGGAAGTGTATCAGTTTCAAGCTAGCAGCCACCATACGACGCGTTATAATGGCTGGCCTCACATATTACAATCACACACTCGCATAAGCATTAGCGCAACTAGCATAGTACCCAATAGAGGCATACGCAGCGTCTATCATCATGTCATGTAACCTCCAAAGATATGCCTTTGGGAGGCACGCAGCATATCTGTAGTTTTCCCGTGAACGGGTCACTTGCTCATATTTCGGGAAACTAAAAACAACGATTAAACGGCGGCTTGGAAATAATCGAGCACCACCCACCCCAGTAAGAGTAATATCTTCTTGCAGTTGTAGTTCCATACTAGACAGACGCCCAAAGCCGTATCAGAATTACCGTAGAGAATACAGTTGTATATCTCCCCATTAAGAAGGCGAGGAAAAACTTGCTACTCGGACTCTGGCCTAGCTTGCAAGGTTTACGAAGATAAAGATAATTTATTCTCTCAAAATGCATTTTTTCGACGGCTAATACCACATCTCAGATGAGGCTTGCGGTCTTATTCTGGTTAAGGGCATTCCAGTTCAGGAATATACGCCCACCACATTCCTAAGAGCCTGTCAAGCCCAAGAAGAACATTCCATCTTACCCAGAGTTAACTTTGTACTAAGGCATAGGGTTACTATGCAAATAGAACCCTGACCACATGACCCCCATCAACGATATGTACACTCAACCCCACACGTACATCCTGACCCTTGATAAATGTCAAGTCACATGTATTGCCCATGTTTAGCGAGATTGACATGGATAAATAGGGTAAACTTGTAGCTGCTACTCTACCCCAGGTACAAATGTATAAATGTTTTATAAAAAAAGGCAAGATATCTATCTACCTTACGAACAGGGTCCTGATTTAGACACCGACAAAAAAGCAATATACGTTCACACTTGCTAAGGCTAGATAGAATAGGAGGGATATTTCAAATATTGTGGCAAATATGACACGACAGGGCACTTAAGAGTCGTACGAGCAATACTAAAAGGAAAATCTCAGAACAGCCTCGAGACAAAAAAAACAGCTAGACTAGAGTCTATCTACCATCGTATCGTTATTGGATGGAGGCTTTGGAAGTCTGTACTTATATTATTTCCCTATCCCTGAGGCTTGTTCTTATAGCGCCCGCCAAAGGGGAAGAAATGCCCGATTACTAGCCATTGACGTTTGAGATAACTCATGTCAATCATGAGCTTGGAAAACAACATGAAATGGTAAAATGAATACCATTCATTTCTGGTAGCATATCAAATGGAAGAGAGATGGCAAGGGTATTCTGAAATGTTTTAGAATAGATCAGAGATGAGAGTTGTCCTAATATGGTAAATTTACTAAGAACGAGTCGGGCTCGCCTGAGTTGAATTGAATAACGGTGGCTTTATATTTTCTCAAGCCTACTATTTTTGTCTTGGCACAAAGATAATACTATTACATCTAACAGACACTAAGGGAAATCCGAACATACTAGATATTTGGAGGGAACTTGGAGAAAACAAACAAGTCCTCATGACAATCAGTTTGGAAAAGGGCAAGGGAACATCAAATCTCAAGACACCCCACGTAGCATATTTCTTTCGGGTATAGTAAGCTGGTGAGATAACAGTGACTTAGGCAGTAACCTACAGCCAATATGATAAGTACAATCCTGACAAATAGTTCATGTCACTCAGCTAACAATGAGTACGCTTGACGAGGGATCTTGAAGCAATGACTGTCAGGGCTTGTAGTATACACGGCAGTGGCCTTGCCTAAGAAGAAGAAAAATGAAATCGTTATCAAGTGTATAATGACTTGCTTCGGTGCCGTCCAACGGCCGAATGACCGACTAATTGCCAATGGGCCCCCGGGATTCTGCAAGTTGCCGTTTTATGGAAAAGGTCACGATCCTCTAGGGTGTACGTCGATAGAGCTCGAAGTCATAGCCTAGATCAACTGTCAAGTCATAGTAAATCAAGCCTGTAGATGTACTCCTAGGCCCTGCTATCTCAAGGAAACACTGGGTTAGTGATCAGAGCTCAGACAGTACTACTAGTAAAAGCAATGTCAAAAGATCCTGGCGTTTGTCTAGTAGACAAAACCCCCCTTAAGACGGAAAATCACATACTTGATCTAAACATATAGCAGCTGGCAATGTGAAGCCGCTACGTTAGTTAGTACTACTTATAACAAAAAGCATCGACTAAACAGACTGATTGTTCCTAGTCGCATTCGCATACGAATTTCCTCATTGAGATACTTTTCCAAAGATGAGTTGAGAGGGTGATATACTGTTCCTCAAGAGCAGGGTCTAGGTCCGGGGTTCTTTGATGTCTTATTATCAACGCGCATTCGGCCTTTGGATTACAAAGCCCATTTTGATCAAAGAGGAGAAACAAAAATAAAAAAACCTTGTGCCATCTTTTAATAACGGGAAGAAATCCAGCAGGATAGCTTTTCCCTAGAAATTATCGGGCATGAAGCAGAGCCGAAGCAAGGAGATGCCTGACATTCAAGGTATATATTTGTTCTCTGCTCGGACGATTGGCACACAGAGCTATTGCAGCTGAAAAGAGAGTCGACTAAGGAGCGGCGGCATGGTGCGCGTAGTTAAATACAAATCAAGCGACAAAATAAAGAGCGATAAGCAATATAAAGCTCAGAGTTCATCAAGGGTCATGTGTGGGTTTGATGAACCCTGAAGCGTTCTCCAAGGACGAAGGAACAACAAGAAAAATAGATAAGGATATCAAGAATGTTAGTCACTGGCGGAACAAAAGAAACAGCACTAGATAAGATCAAGATACAATGCATGCCTAACCTAGAACGGTATAGGCTGATGGCGTTAGTACCTTGAGTATTGTTTTTCACTGAAACATTCTTGTTGACACTGGGCTTCAGTATAATTTCAGTGATTGCCGAATCTTGCTTTGCTTTTACTCGAATAGTGATATTTGAAATATGGCTGGCCAATACTAGCGTAGTTCTAGATAGACAACCACAGTGACCTGTCCCTCCAGATCGATGCTGTGAACACAAGCGAGGTTTGTTTAGCTCGATCATGTTGATTTAGTGCTCAAAAAGGACAAGCATTTCCATCACAGAACGCTTCGCCTCGTATGCATTTGATGATACTTGTAGCATCAGCACGCACACCGGCCACTATATAATCATACTACCTACACGAGCGATCTGCGCATAGTCCATGCTAGAGAATAGCTGTGTTCAAGCCAGCGTGTACTTTTGGGAAGCTGGGAAAAAAGATACAGGACTTTCAGTGTAATTGCTTCTTTTTCTAGAGGGTACGTTGCTTTGATTTACAGGTACTATAAACTATATAAGCTACTTCTACTATGTAGACTACATGAATTCATTTGTAGTATCAACAAGAGTATCAGCTGAGCACTTTCCCGACTAGTATCTTCATAGTTCTAAAAACTTGATTCGAAAAAATACCTTTTCCGACCAAGGCAGTATGCTTTCGCTTGAACTAAGGTATATACTATATGGATAGTTGGATGCAACTTGTTTATTAGCAGTCATTGTATCCCCGAGACTTCGTTTTGCCATCGTAGCTATTTGTAGTGCGAGAGAACACGTTCAATTATTTTTGTATCACTAGATCTGTAATCACGACTATGGGCTACCGGTTAGGAGGGAAAGGGAAGAACCGAGGACATGGTCCTTGGGAAGGGGTTGGGAAAACTTGAGTCCTTCACTATTTTCTTTTCTGCTTTCACATCTCTTCTCGAAGATCATATGAGATGAGTTATACTTCATACTATAGTCTAGCAATGATGTACACACTCGTACATGGCAGATTCGTCATCATCAGCACGGCGGCCTGATCTTTCGGGGCAAGTGGAATGAGGTTTGGATACTGTGATGGCGAGAGCTTTGGCAACCATCAGCTGGACCAGCTGGATGACGAGTAATTCGTTAGCGTCCAGAGATTCCGTAATTTATATGTCCATTATTGTCCGTTCGCCGTTTTGTGTTGGGGAATGTGATGTTTGCTCTCAAGGGGATGTATACAAGTTGAGTGGAGGCTACGGATCACTAACTTGTTCAAGTAGGCAAGCATCGCATTCACTATAGGAAGGAAAACGCGGGAAGACTTGAAGCCTAGTATCACATAGGTGTCCATTTGGAATATTACGAAGCAAAGATGACACCCCAGTGCACTTCTCGGGGTCTTGAGGAAAGGGCCTTGTGATAATCGACTGTTCACAGTTGTGTATTATTCTTCTGGTAAGGTGGCTTATACCGTCCCTTATCGACTATGTGAGCTGCAACTGTAATACTGTGTAGGCAATGGTAAACCAATCAGAGTACTCTGTGATTAGTGGAGACCATAAGGAGGAATAAGTACGACAAACTGCAATGTTGATACTGTAAGTGCCACGAGTCCCTTGGCAAAGCTTTGAGGGTGTGTGTGATTTCGAATCAATAACTGGAAAAAGAGATTAATTCACTTGGAAAGATTGGCCGAGGAAACAACATCTTTGCGACTTGGACACTAAAGCTGATAATACAGATATATACAAGTTTTATGTCGTTACAAGACGTAGTCCTGACTCCAGGATGGAAGGGAGTGAGATATGTATTACACCATTGTATTGTATTTAGAAGCTAAGCATGTATATATGGATTTGTTGGGATGAGCTGCTGATTTAATTGATGATATTCCAGGCCGCCTATGAACTCTTGCTCCTCTTCTCACCATGACCATAGTTAAAGAGAAAAGAAAACGCCCTCTCCTCTCCAAAGTATACACCAAAGCGGCAAGCGGCACTCTACATAGTAGGTAGCCGAGCTTTCCATGCATTAGTTGTGTTTCTCAGCTGTGAATGGCTGATACCATGATTAACGCTACCGCACATAGTAGAGAAGGGGGGGGGGGGAGGTTACATCGGACTAGTATTTTCTCAATAAAAATAATGAAAGAACAATGTGACCAAGGCAACCCATGAAATGCAGGAAGACACTACTGGTGAAGAAGGACGTGCGAATTTTTGCGAAGTCCAACTATGAACAAGACTAAAGAGAGGATGACTTTAGAAATACTAATAGACATCACTACAAGATTGATATGATTCGGCCTACTCGTAAAGCTAGACAAATTAAGGGTGGGGCGTGTTTACTCACCCATACCTACATCAGACCTGACGAGAAGTAGAAACTCATACGCTAAACGCTCAGCTGATCAGAATTGTTGGTTTATAGCAGTGTGATTCTGCTGCTACCGGAACACTGAGCCCATTCGGATACATGACTAGCAATCACGTACATCGCTTAGTTAGATTTGACAGGGCAATATGCGGTATCAATATTGGCCCTCAGTGTTGTTGGTCATGCACTGCCAAGAATATACAAGTCGCAGGTAGTAGCAGTGGACGTTCGTTCGAAGCCTCTTGCTACGTACTGCTTTTTGGCCGCGCCACCCACCATCCATCTGCATCTCAGAGTTTTGGCCAATTATTCTGACTTATTGCTATCTTCCTTGACGCAGCATTCCTAATGTCTTGGGGGGTTTTGGTCATCTTCCCCTCTTTCTGCTGGAAAATTCTCACATGTTGGCTTCCTACATACCCTCAAAGGCACATGACAGCCTATATATATCGGCTAGTAGGTTGTCGCACTACGAATGTCACTACTGCGGCTATGTATCAGGAGCACGATAATGGAAGAAGAAAAGCCTGCAAGACATGCCGGATAAGATTCTATACGGCGTGCATGTAAGCGGAACTTCAGACACAACAGATTGTCCGTAAGCATTCTACTAGCTGCTACAATACCACATTTCTATTTCTTGGGATAGCGTCCGGCCATATAGCACCAGTCTACATCTACTGTTTAGCAAGACATGCAAGTTTTCTGCAAGGGCCCGCGCTAACGGTGCGTCTGACGGCATTTGACCGTGCCCCCTTCCCTTTCTTTTCCTATTATATTATTTCCAGGTTGAATTCATTACGTCTTTCAGTCAGTTGGCCTGTTGTCTCCATAATGTAACCAGATAGCTATCGTTACTTGCCGGCCGGCACAAGAAGTACGCGTTTCTCGTTGCTTTGTTCGCAGATGGGGAATTTCCCACATGCGGATTAGCATAGCCGTTGCTTACAGGCCGCTATTGATCCTAGGTATGGTCTCTCAATGGGTTCCTAGTATCAGATAAGAGAGTGCCTAGAGCTCAGAAGCTTAAAGCTTCTGACTGTTTTGTCTTACTAGCAGGACTGAAAACAACTCAAATGCTGTGTTTCTGGTGCTACTTTTCACAGTGCGATGATGTTCAGTCTAAGAGTCTAAGACTACACCCATCTTCGTGTTTTACGGTCGATAGATAGGGCCAAATGTTTCATTCCAAGCCCTGATGCCCTAGCTTGTTGTTCTCTTGTGCGGTACGAACAAAAGAAAGAATGGCCAGCCAGGATCCCATGCCACACTAGCTAGCATGTTTCGTTGCGGGCGTAGACAGCGGCTTATAGCCCTCTTTCGTCTCGGTATTGTACGCTGTGCTAGCAGCATAGTAGCAATAGAACATCGCAAAAAAAATAATTTTAGGAATGATATTAGGTCACCCCACGCTGAAAGAGGGAAATGGCACATGTCTACTTTGGTAAGAGAGGCCTGGCGAGCAGTCAATGGATCTTTACCATCCTCTTGTTTTATTTTTTTTTGTATATCCCATTTTTCACGAGACTAGACCATCTTCGGCTTGCTTCTCTTCCTTCCTCCTATACCATGTTACTTCAAAATATCTCCTGTTTCTGTCATTCTTATTCCTACTACAACGTCATGGCCTCGCTTACGGCGTGTCCAATAGACAAAAAACAATGCGGTTTCACTAGACAATTACACTCCTTGTGAACTTTTATACATAAGCTCCGAGGGAGACTTGGCTTGGTGGGCGTGGTAGGAGGGAAGGAAGAAAAGATGCCTAGATATCGTCAAGTTAACTAGCTACTCTGCCACATTCTGTTACAAGATGTAAGACTGCGATGTACTTACTACATAGTATTTACTCCTAACTAGTACTAGTTGGTCTACATAGATAATAATCTAAGGCTAGCCCTTGCAATCAACATGGATAACCGATAAGAATGGGCTCTTTTCTGAAAACACAGACCAATTCGATCTTCTAGGAGCAAATTCGTTGAAAGAGCCGAACACCGAACGTTAGAAACTCTTACGGGGTTAGTCACGATAGGTTATTCCAGAGTCTGGAATGAGAATTATAACGGCATCATCTCGCTACCATTCTCCGCGCAAATTAGGACAATTGCAAAGAAGCGAGTACACCACTTTCTGACGTCATGCTGATTTCAGAATGTCAGTGTTTGTCTCGTTCAATCTACTATATTCAGTAGTATAGTATACGGGATGTAAGTATGCATGCGTTTTGAGTATCATTGGCCTAAGATGGGTCTAAGCAGTCAAGGGTCGTCATCAGTAATGCTATAGCTAAAGAAACATGTCTCGATATGCCAGAGGCCAGCGATGCCTTGGAAGAGAGAAAGTTAACTCCCCTCCCTCCCCCCTTCCCTTGATAATCCCAGGCGCATAAAGTAAGAGAGGAAAAGGTAGTAGTATCCTTCAATAATTGTTCTGGCGTTAAACTAAGGGCTGTGATTGCCTTATCAACTGGTTGGCTTAATTTCACGGTTTTAGGAAACAAGCAGGCACCAACCAACAGCCCAAAACCAGGTATGAAAAATGTATTGCGGGCGTTTTTACCAAAGATAGTCATGCTGCATATTAGATATGAGACTAGTTGACGGGTATAACAAGCTTTTGTTGGTGGTGTGAAACCATGGCTGGCCTAGATCTTGATAGAACTGTCGATTTGATCAGCGAAAGGCAATAGTAACAAGAAACTTCTCATCTAATGCATGTAGGTAATACTTGGATGATCAAAATGATATGCGTAGAATCCCACAGAATCGAAAATACTGGCACAGTCATTCAACATATTCACATCCTCGTTATATTTAATTACATGCGTACTATTGACTACTGTACCCCAGGAATTTGATATACATCTCCAAGCCGATACCCGTCTTTATCCTGCCTCACACAGTGTTACAAATGATTCGTATATCTATTATACTCACTCTCACACACTCTCTCTATCTCTATCTCTATCTCTATCTTGAACTGTATTCATGTGGCGTCTCGATGTCGCTTCAACTTCGTATCGAGGCCGGCTAGTGGCGAATGAGAATATACTCATTACCGTTGTGAAAAAGCAAAACTTACTAAGACATAGTCACTATAACATAGGTCAGTTATTGACAGGGTACTAACTAAACTCTGGCTTGCCTCCTACTTATTCGGTGTTAGGAGACTGTACCGTTTTGGTACACGTGCTGTCTTAATAGAAGCATATTATTGATTCCTTCTGCTTGACAGAGTGCATTGAGACTGAGATTGGTTTATTGTCTTTCAGTTCGATTCCCCCAATTTCTTTTATTGTCTGATAAACGTTTTCTTTCTTTTCTGCAAGCTTGGCAGGCTGTGACTTTGTAATGTCGAGGTTGACAACTTTCTGCCTAACCACTATACCCTACTCTTGACCGAAGTTTGATTTCCAATCAACTTGATTGTCACAAAATCACTTCGTTTCGTCATAGATATGATAAAAGCCTGGTAAGAGCCATGACTAACTAGGATTGTGGCTGTCAGGTTTCTTGCCTTGGAAACCCCTGTACTAACTAAACTAGCCTAGGGTTTCCATCAGTTATCTCAGCTCGTGTATGGAGGAAACGATGTGATCATGAGGACGGCAATGATCAAACCTACCTGATGCTACGGTATATAGTAAGGTGCCGTGTGATATAGCGAAGAGGGGCTCGTCCAGTAAAAATCCGAACGAGACTCATCAGTGGCACTAAGCCTGTATGGTGGATAGGGTGACAAGTTATATTCTCGGCTAGACTCACTGCAATTCTCAGTATAATGTAATATAAACCACTAGTTCGTCACGATACGTTTCCTAGTTATAAATGACTATTCGATTATCCTTCTTTTTACCACCAATACATCGACAGCACATCTAGGCGAGCATCATCGTGCCTTAAACAAGGATTTAGGCTGATCGGCCGAGACACGGAACGGTACTATGAAATATATCTCTCTCATTCTGCCCACATATTCCATTAAAGCTAGCTTCGGCGTGATTATTACATAGTTGAAACAGAAGCTGGCTTGACCAGGTCTTTTACAGCCAGCAATCAGTAATATCAACAAATCTAGATAGTAGGAGCATGACAGTGCCTGTAACGTAATGCTGTTCTTGGGTGTACTACAAGAGTATACAAGATTGTGGAAGGACTAGCTGTGTATCAAATCATGCCTTTGATCTGAACTAATCCGTTAAGCTAGAAATTTTATTAACATAGAAACTTTCCGATCCTCTTTGCAGGCTAAGGCGAGTAGCGTTCATAGTAAAAGATAAGCAGAAGAAACGAAAGATGTCACACAGGGCCCCATGACTACCACCCAAAAAGCCAACACCAACCGCCCGAAGGAGCAAATTCAAATACTATCGTCTGTTTTGATTTTCGCCAAGGCGTACAATCAGGCCAGAGTGGGCTGGCTATCTTCCTCTATATCTATGTTTTGCCTTCTAATCAAGACAATTTCGTTTCGATGAAAATGTATATAATGCGCAGTTATACCTTACACCACATGGAGTGCTGTTACATGTACTTTAGGTAGCAGGCTCTGAGCTCGAATTGGAACTTTTTCCGTAATTTTTTTATTCCATTTCTTATATATATATATATATATATTTAGGGACGCCTCTTACTATTTAGTAGATACCTGTACTATATTCCTTGTTTCCTTCCAGTAGTAACTTCGGCGCCTAATTCTGTGAATACCGCTGCCCTTTTTGGATGGCTGAATATGAAGCACAACTTATAGCCACTTTGGGACTAGCTTTATCTTGTATATGCTTGTTTCATTAGTGAAAGACCAATCTGTAATCCCAACAAGGCAAAGCAGCGATAAAAGAAGGGGATGTGCTAACAACATATATGCACTCGCAGCTTCACACGGCCGATATCAAGATGTAGCTATAAAGTCGCTTTGTGTATGATAAAAGCAGACTGATTCACAGTGCCAGTAACATCAGTAGGACTTGAAATCTTGCCGATTCGTTTTGTTTTTTTTTGTATTCCCCAGTGACAGCCAGTAGTAATGTTTGCTACCGCCATTTTTCTCGTGATTCCAGGCATCTTGGAGTAACTGTGGTGCCCTCGCTTCATCCGTAATTTTGTCAGACCCGTTCGTGGAGCACCTTCAGAATAATATAAGAAACGGTTAGGGGACTAGGGTTGTGTGCTATTGAAGTGCGAGCCGGACTCTATTCACCTACGGTTCACAATGCAGGCGGATAGGTAGCTCCCAGCTTGTAGATTGGCCTGAGGGAGGGAGGGGGG
>LXGT01000437.1:0-21784 GCA_001640655.1 Endoconidiophora laricicola | reverse complement strand
CTCCCTTAGTTAAACTACAAAGCGCTAGATTAGTACTATGGTGGGTGACCACGTGGGAATACCTAGTGTTGTATGTTTTCGTTTTGCATGACTGTCGCTGTGATTGATTGAGAGAGTGGCTTTTAGAGGAGGAGGCTTGCTGAACCTGTTATCCACTGTTCCGGGAATCTAAACCGGTCGTCGGACATTGCTAATGCTGCTTTGTGAAAGAGATACTAATTACTTTGAGCCTAATTCTCCCGAGACTTTGTTCACTGAGCTAGGCAATGCACCTTGATAACGTTCATAGATTGTATCTAGTTCTCATATATCTCAGACGGCCTGATGCGGATCTTGAAGCGAAGTAGGACGATACAGAATCACACATACACAACTAATTGTCACTGTATACTTTTATACGTGTTAGTATAGAGTTACTACGCTCAGAATGGACAGCTGCTTTCGTAGTATGTAACATATAATAACTATGGAAGCGTGATACGCAAACATTGATCAGGATTCCTTATACGTAGTACGTATACCTGTAAGATATGTGCCGTGACTTAAATGCCCGAATGCTGAAATCTCTTATTATGAATGATTGAAGAGAAAAAAAAAAACTAGGAACCGACACCGAAGAACAAGCTAGAAAAAAAAACCAAGCTTGAAGCTAGCTGAGGTGTTTCTGAGTAGTGATGCTCGAAACGATGATCATGCTGATCCTACCAAGAGTCCCTCTAAGATAGAGAATAAACCTAAAGAAAAATATACGAAAAAGGAGTATAAAAGCTATATATCAATAGAAACAAAGAAAAATATGCATTACTTAATAGCCCGCTGGTTCAGACTTGGTTGGAAAAGGTGACTGGTCGAGGTTTTGGCGACATTCCTCTTTCCAACGCTTAGGCGTTATATGGTCGACTATTTCTTTGAATGCAGCCTGTAAGAAAAGAAAACAGCAAGTGTTATTAGTAAATATGAACTGACAGTGGTTCTTGTGTTCTCTGTATCGATACATACCAAGGTACAAAACGTCTCATCGCCGGGTAGATGGTTCCCTCCGTATCGGCACCCGGGGATCGTCACGGGCTTGTCGTTGTACCGTATTCTGACAAAATACCCTTCCAGTGCCTTTTTCTGCGTACTGCTTAATGCTTCTGTCGGGGTACGTCCGATCTTGCCTCCAGCGCCGCTTCTCCCCGCTCCAAATACGCCACTAAACCACCCTGCTTGTGCTGGCTTTGGTGCGGGCTTATTCACTGCTCGGAACAGCTCAATGGCCACGTGGCTGGTGAAAGGCGGCCAGCGCCCGTCATCTGCGCCTAGCGACGTGAGCATCGATCCGAGTGTCGTGTCGTGACATCCATTCAATGCGATCTTGGCTGTTGTTGAGGAGGTGGTGCCGGTACTGAGACCTTCGGCGGACGAGACTAGTGCCTCTACTACACTTCCAAGTAAAGGGCCCGAGCCAAGCCGCCGCGCTTCGGCGCTAGCTGAGTACATGCTAAACCACTCTTGTAGACTAACATCCTCAAGACTAGTGATGACATCGGGGTGGTAGAATTCCTTAGGCAATCGCGTTGAGGGGCCGGTACCATAGGCGCGTGAGGCGTTGATGCTGTCCATGACGCCGAGGGAGGAAGGTGTAGACGTCACTGTGACACGTGGACTGTTACCATGCGAGCCCATGTATTTTCCGATGTGAGCGTGTACTTTATCAGCGCTCGGTGATGTGTCCCAGTTATGCGCAGCTTGCTGTACGAAGCCTTCGATCAGCTGGGCAAGACGGGCGCATGCGCTACTGTTTGGAAACAAAGTCTCGTCTTGCGGCACTGACTGGGTAATTTCAAAGGGACCAAGATCGGGAGCGCGTTGAGTGGGTGGGTACAAGCCGGTGACGGTATGTTGCAGAGACTCCAAGGCGCGTGGAGACGGTGAAGATCGTAGAGCGAGGAGGGATTGCGATGTGAGTTTTGGCGGTAGAAATCCGAGCGATGTGACATAAAGTTGGCGCAAATGCGTGCCGAGGCCATACGTAGTCGCGCGGCCGCCATCGGTGAGCATGCCGTGCTTACATAGATTTTCGCGGGGCAAGCCGCCAACTGACGGATGGGGGATCGTGGAATCAGATGCAGAAGCTAGCACCGTGAGTTTGAGCTGCCAGTCTAAGATAGTGTCGGGTGGTGCCGGTGCATGTGGGTCGGCGTAATCGGTAGGAAGACTTGCACTAGATGCAACGGCAGATGATGACGTAGAGTAAGACGAGGCTGAATGCGCGTGTAATGGTGGTGATGAGATGAGACTACGCATAGTGTGCGCATAGCTACAGTAAGGCCATAGCTGTGGATGGTTCAAATGTGAGAAGCGCGGCTTGATAGGAGTGCGTTCGCCGTGGCGCAAGAAGACATGGACTTGCTGGAGGGTTACGGAGGATGGGTAAAGAGCGGCGAGCTCGGTTGGCGAGTACGGGGTGGGTGGCGGTCGGGATGTCATTATTGGTCGGGAGTTGGTAGCGATATGCGGGCTGTGTAAGAAAGAGGCTACGGGCTAAGCACGAGAGACAAACAGAGATGTATAGTAGTGTGGTGACAGGATGAGAAAGAATAAATGAGAGTAAGTGAGAGTGGAAAGCGGCCTTGGTGAATAAGTGATGAAAACTGAAACAGCCGCTTCAAGTTGGCAGTTGGTGTTTAGAACATAGTGTCTGGCCGATCTTATCTTAGGGAGATAACAGATACGTCGCTAGTAACAGGGTTTGCTGTCACTGTGCTTGATTGCTTTCACGATGCGGCTTGTGACAGGTGGACTTGGCGGGGAATGAAACGGACTTTGTCTTTTACGGGATCCGATACGTTCATTGCTGCAGAAGCCCGATGCGCTTCTTTGTCGGCGTGGGTAGCGTTGGGGTTCTCATGAAGTCACTGAAGCTTCTCCAATGCAGCGTGTGCTTTGCCTGTATGTTGCTATTGGTTCCTCAACAAAACCAAAGCGTCGAAGCAAGAAAAGCGGGACAGCCAATGCTTCAGCTGGTCTATATGGTGTCGCCCAAAAGTTCGGGGGCTTTCCTGCGGCCAGTCATGCAGGCCCTTGTGGACTAGATACGGGCTTTCCTTTGGCGTCTTGATGCACGCTTCAGTAGAATGATGCTCTGTTTTTTGGGCTAAGAACAGCACGGCTAGAAAGCACGGCTAAGGAGATTTATCCTTGCTTAGCATTTGTCTTGGTGATCCTCTTTGGGCGCTGATTATGAGAATAGAACCTTGTGATGTTGAGTGTGGAGCCACACTTAACCCTGGCGCCACATACAATACCATACTGCCGCCACGTTTCATAGTGCTTGCCACATGTTAGAAACTGCCAGCTGGCAGATAAATAGGTATAAGAAGCGACTTCTTCCTTGACCGCCTTTGCCAAGCTAACATTACGTTGCCAGATGAAAAATAAAGCTTTTCCTATCTTTTCCCACCCGTTTTGTGGAAAGATTCCAGGCGATTGGGATGCTAGTTGGTAGAAAACCTCGCAATGCTACTTGTAGTCTATTGGCGGTGTCTTTCTCAAGAATATGTGCCAATACGAGTAAATATAGCATTATAAATTGCCTCCAGTCATACATATCACAAGGCTGCATACAACTTATTCAATCGCCACTCTAACGATCGATATGGAAAATTTGATGATTAAGACGCCAAGAGAAGTACACTCCTAGCATGTGACAACGAGACACACATTGCTGAAATAGAACATCACAAAATCCAGCAAATCTCAGCCCGTTCATGGTTGTATTCTAGCAGGCAATGTGACCATGAACAACATGAAGATCAACCCCTCCCCCCATTAACTGTTTCTTGAACCATAAGGGAAGCTCTGTGCGACTGTACGAGTAGTATGGCGCTTCGGTGTGGATAGCGGTAACAGTAGCCAGTCGGTGCGTGGTAACATGAGGTTTCAGTGGAACAAGATAGCCACATGTGAGGAGCTGTCGGTGAACAGATGTGATATACATGTGAATACTCCGTGAGCACGGTAATGTTAGGTGCCGATGCACATATTCATAATTGCAAAGGTAACTACAGATTATCAGTGATAGCACTGCACGTTGATCTGATTCTGTTGTTATCCCAGCTGCCCCCAATCAATTTCCGAATCGGGCTAGGTGCAGTGTTGCATTGATATTGGTACATGATCTAGCACAGCAAAACTCGACAGTAAAAAGCAAGCCGTCAACAGCAAGCACTAGATACCTCAAGCTCTGTATCTTCATAGTTTTAGAAACTAAATACGACTATTGATAGAAAAAAAATCTCAAGTCCCAAGTCTCTCTATAGAGTAGGCTCTATATACCAACTGTCGTCGTAGTGTCGTCGATTATCAATCAGTGTAAGGATATGGAGCGAGTAGCCACTTCATTCTCTCACTCTCCATCCGCTTCTCCCCCTAAAGCGATCCATTGTCGATCTTGACCTTTTATGTGCTGTCATCTCGGGCTTGATCTTGGTTCAGTTCAACGGGCCAAGAGTCGAGGCTACGTCGCGTGGTTTATTTGCTTGGCCGACCTCACCTTCTCCTGCCTGCCTGCCTTCTGTCGGTTGCAGTGGGATGTGGTGAGCTAAAGCCAAGCCTTTTGGCTCTGACCTTTGGCAGGCAGCCAAGAATCAAAACTACTATCCTCAATTAAACACCATCCCTGTTAGCACATGCCAGAAATGATAGAGAAAGAAAATCGAATTCAAGACTAACCCAATGTCATCAATGATATCTTTAGGAAGCTGGGCCGTGATGACTTTTCTCAAGCAAGATAGAAATAAGAAGAAGTAGGGAGAAAAATGTCTCGCTCTTGGTCGGGAGTGTAACATTACTGTGATTCATTTTCCAGCGGCTTAGGCTGAACGTACGCTTAGATTTCCCACTCAGGGAAAGCAGCTGATAATCGCTCGATTTGTGCGTGCCTACCATATATGCCAGTTCATGGGGTCCTGATTGTTGTGCAGAGTAATTCTTCCTGTATTTCTATTAAGACCTCTTGCCACTTTTTCTTTCCATTCTCTTGTTTTATTGCTATTTGCATCGGCCTCATCAATGGACGATCTGTCATCTTCTCTTCTCTTGCTCTCTTCAAGATTATAACGCTTGAACTTTAAAGTTCTCATCCGCCGAATCTGTCTTAACCCTGTTCCTGTTCCTGGGGCTTATTTGTTTGCTTGTCCCCCTGACATATTTTTTTTCCTTCTGCTTCGGGCCCCGATTTGCCGCTTAGGGCTTTCTTTCGCTTCGTTATTGAGAAACTCTGACATCATTGCAATATCTAAGCATATTCTTTTCTTTACTGATCATAGAGCCATTCTGGGGCAGACACAAACCGATTTAAAAGGAAGGAGAAAAAAAGGCTCCCAACACATCGGGAAAAACGTTCAGTCTGTCTTCCCTAAACTGTGTCGTGTTTGTGTTCGTCCATTTGCCTTGTTTGACTTGCTATGGCGCGAAATTCTACCTCCAACGCTCTACCTCGCTACGGAACGACCGGATATGAACTAGTAGCTCGACCACTTTTCATTCGTGATTTGCAATCGGCCGTCAGGGAAATACGCGGTTAGCCTTGTCTATTACCGAGATCTGGACTATATGAAGTAGCGTTTTGGCTGTCACAACCCTTTCTACATTTGCTTCTTTTACTTAGTTTAGTGATCATTGGCCACCACCCTGAAGCTAGTATCACCAACCAAATCAACTACAGAACTTCACCTATCGTTGTACATGGACACCCTCTAGCCCTTCGGCTTGCTTCTGAGATGGCCTTTACCATACCTTCTCTTCGGCGGAAGTCACAGGATCCCACTACACTGATACAACCCGAGCCTCAATCTCCAGATTGCTCACCCAAAAAGAGGGCAGCTGCACCACGCTGTCTCATCTCTTCCACTGCCCGCAATGACGACACCGGCTTAAATCATGGAGCTAAGAACTTCACAGCAAACTTCAGCTTAGGTTCTGATGAAGAGCCTGTCTCTCCTCGCAGTCCATTGTCACATTACCCACCAACTTCGCGTTATCTTGCCAGCAATAACCGCACCACCATGGCTACAACTACCACCACTATTGTTACTCCTTCATCATTGCATCAGCATCATGTTCATTCTCATAAACGTAGTCGTCCAGTGCGATCTTCTACAAAAACTACAGGAAAGCCCCATGGCCGCACCGTATCTACCAGCGCCATGGGCCTAAAGCGCCTGCAGAGGGCGTTACCTTCCATTAGCATACCATCATTTACTTTACCAATATTTACATCGCCCTTCGATTTCGGTTCAAAAAAGAACACAGAGGACACAAGTCCTCCCCAGTCCGCACCTGGGTCCATCTCCAACCTTCGCACCAAGCGTCGAAGCCTTCCGCCAATGCTTGGTGGCGATCACCGAGACTCATCAAGCTTGACCTCATCATCAAAGGGGTTAGAACGCCCCCCTCTTGAACCCCCCGCGACGGAAGATAATGTACTCTTCACTCCTCTTGAGCGCATGTCTTCTCTCGGAGACGACAATCGTTGGCTTGATATCACCGAACAGGTAAACGTTCGTGGACGAGCGTTTCGAGAATCTCTGCCTGAAATCAAGATCCCACGACTTTCCGCTTTCCGCTACTCGATGGACAGCAGTACAGACTCTCCAATGTCACCCAATGCAACAGCATCATCGCCCAGCTATGCTAATCTTTCGTTTGGTGCATCTTTAACCGATTCCACATTAGACAGGGTGCTAGAAACTCTAGAAGGCGACATTGTTATCCTTGGAGGCTACCGTGGGAGTATCTTGCGATCGGCCGAGCCGCCCCATCAACAGGTATGGGCACCTGTCAAGCTAGGTCTTGGTATGCGCACACCAGATCTATTTGTAGGTCTCGATCACAAGGATGAAGAATCTATGGAAGAACGAATCATTCCGTCCGGTATGCTTCAAAACGTCGGCCCCGTTGATGTCAGCCGCAAGTTGAACCGCAAGCTACGCAACTCCGAAGCTGGACGCAGCGGCCGCCTGCGCGTGCATGACTATGGATATGACTGGCGTTTAAGCCCGCATCTACTTTCACAGAAGCTTACGACGTTCCTTGAGGGTCTTCCATGCAACAAGAAGCATATCGCCCCTGAGAACAGAGGTGCCATTGTTATTGCACATTCTCTAGGTGGTCTAATCACTCGACACGCAGTAAATATGCGCCCAGAACTGTTCTCGGGGGTGATATACGCCGGTGTTCCGCAACGCTGCGTGAACATCTTAGGTCCCTTACGATTTGGTGACGCTGTGTTATTCAACCATGATATCCTAACACCACGCGTCAACTTTTCGTTCCGAACAAGTTTTGCGTTCCTTCCCGAAGATGGCAAATGCTTTGTTAACCGAGACACGGGCGAGGAATATCCTGTAGATTTTTATGACGTCAACAACTGGATCAAGTACCGATTATCGCCTGAAGTTGGCGGTCCTGCCCTACCGCGCCCGACGGAATCACAATGTTCGCAAACGATCGCAGCTAAGATGAAAAAGCGCGGCTCCATTGTCGCTAAGCGCACACGTGCTTTCACGTTTTCACCGGGCCAAGCTCTCTCATCGATATCGAGCTCTCTACAACAGGAGCAACAGAATCAGACGGAATCTCGAGACGTCCCTCACCTTCTATCACTATCTAGTTTCCCTGAAGTTGTTGATCCCAACCATTCTAATGATATCGCTACATCTACGTCAGCAAACAAACGAGTCGATTTCAATGCCGTCGCTCCACTTGATGAGGCTACACTAGCAGCAAACCGACTCTATCTTGCTCGCACCTTAGCTGAGATCCGTGGCTTCCGCTCCGAGCTAGCACACCTACCCGCTCACACAGAGTCTAATGCATACCCGCCAATGGGCTGCATCTTCGCCAAGAATACGCCGACACTAGCCGGTGCACGCATTCCAGGGCCAGAGGCAATCCCTCGCGAGGACGCATATGACTCATTCTTGTTCCAGAGCGGCGACGGTGTGGTTCTAGCACGTCAGGCGATGCTTCCTGACGGATATTCGGTGGTTAATGGAGGGTTGATTGAAGTCCAGAGAGGCCATCTGACTTTGCTAGGAGACTTGGATAATGTAGGCAAGGCGCTGGAGGCAGTCGTCAGAGGACGGCAGAGGGGAATTGGCGTTGAAGGTCGCACCTTGTTAGCTGCCGGCAAGATAGGGCAATGAAAGGCGCGGCGAATTTGAAAAAAAAAAAAAGGAAGTTATGAGTGAGACAATTTCATCATGATGTATATGGAATCACTGTTTGATTTTTCGGGGGGGAAGGGGGGTTTATGGATAGAGAGTTCATCTACCGAGGGTTTCTCGTTGCATCTTAAAGTCCCTTGATTCGGGCATTTGGCGTTCTATCTTTAGTTTCATATTATTTATAGTAAAGTACATGATCATGACTGTTATAACAAATTCGCAAATATACCATCTTTACTTCGCATATAAATCGCTTCGTGGTATCTTTCATAATTCTGCACACTTTTTTTTTTTAACTCATTACTCGATTAAAAGTTAACTATGACGAGTAATTCTGGAAACTGAACAAGGTTAATGATCAAATTCTTTTAGTAATGTAGGGTTAGGGTTGTAACTTACACCTTGATCTGACTTCTTGGTTTCTTTTCAACTCATTACTCGATTAGATGTTAACTATGACGAGACTGTACTACTCCTTAACCCAGTTAGTTTGCATCAAAATTCAAAAAGTCAGGCTAGGTACCAATAAACGACAAACCACGAAACTCATTTTCGCTCCAGTCTATCCCTCCCCTACAATTTACCTTCCTCCTGATAAACGTGACTCGAAAAGTACACAGTCATCTGAATTACTCAATATGCAGTCAGAATCCAAACAGGGTCACAGCCAGCCAACTAGCAAGCATATCTGCTCGGCCACATTGATAACAATCACATACAACTGCGTCGGCTTAGTGAGTCATGTGAACGAATCATCCGTGGACCAAACTGAGAAAGAGTTGACTGGACGAACAAGTGAACTTGCCGTTGAGCAGTAAATAAATAGCCATCGAAGCATCTTTTATTGGCTCTTTTGATATCCTTTCGCGGGGTTTCTAGAATTACTCAAAGGATGTTCGTCTTTTGTTGACAAGGTTTACTTGCCTCCTATTTCCATATCTTGGTTTTCAGAGTTTGAACACGACTTGTGTCTGATATCTTTAAGTGATAAAACGTCAGCACCGGTCACATACCAAAGAAAAACTGTATTTGAGAATGGTTGATTCCCCGTTGGCGCCTAAATCTTCACTTCAGCATTCTAAACAATATCCAAGGACGACGCAACAGCTTATATCCCTACGATTAGTACATCTATGATAAACTTGTTCTTGTGCACTAGAGGTAGCGTCCAAGTCAACACTATACAAGAGAGTATCGTCTTGTTGTTAGAACGGACGACAAAGCACGCCTAAGGGAAGGGCTACACAGCAATCCTACACAAGGCTCCGCAGATGCATTGCCAGCCGATCTAGAGATGCAAGAGCACAAACGGCCACGCACATGTTACGCCTGGAACGGTCTTTCGCCGGTCCTATCAGCAGACGAGAGCAGCTACTCAACGCGGCGCCACGAGTCCGACCTGCAGTCTCTCTTTGGCACAGCCCCGCCTCTATCGCCCTCTACATCTCCTCCCCGTGCAGACATAAGGAATGAGACGCAGCCTAACTACTGCCCTGCATTCCCCTTGTCGCCGCCCCCGGGCTGTGCCGGGCAGCAGGAACGACTGCTAGTGTTGCCGCGTTTGAATGCCGCGTCGTCCCCGTCGATGCCAGGCGTCCGGCCGCCGATTACTGTTCTCTGGCACCCTAAGCGGATCGCGCTTGGCGACTTGGTGCCGGTGCGTAGGCTGCGGCCGTACTTGTTTGAGTGTAGACGCATCTCTGACCCCGAGGGCCCCACGATCATGGCGAAGGTAGCGGCTACTGAGGGCCATATCTTTATGTTTGGCCAAGAACTAAGCATCTACGAACGACTGTATAGCCTACAAAGCACACTGTGCTGTTCTGGCCGCAGGGACATGCCGCTACTAGGACAAGATTACCCTTTGGGCGTTTCACTTGAATTGCGTAAGCAGACATTAGGCGATGATCCCCCGCCTCCTTTAGCACTGGCCACGGGTCATTCCATCTGCCAGCAAACGCCTGCGTTTGTGGGCCACATCATCGACGAAATAACGGGACGCGCCGTCGGCTTTGCGTTACGCAAGATTCTTGGCCACCATGCGCGGCCTGGCTACGCAGAAGATCTGGACTTGTGTCGGAGTGCCCTGCAGGCGCTGCATGAGCTGGGCCTGGTGCATGGCGATGTACAGAAGGAGAACTTTATAATAACTACGGCTACTAGCACTGATACCGATGTTACTGTGGCTGAAACGGGTAGCAGCGAAGCACAGGGTCGGAGAGAACGTCGATGGGCTGTCGTTCTAGACTTCGAATATACGCGCCCGGCAAGGTCGTGGGCGGAGATCGAGGCGGAAATGGACTCCTTACAACGGGAGATAGGTGGGTGTCGAGAGAGGGGATCGAGGAAGTCTGCTTAGACTGGTATATAAGTCTCGAGTACTAGTAGTGCCTGGTAGAGGTTTCTACTTTAGGCTACATGAGGCCTGTTCTATATCTGAATCACTCACTACATATTGAACGATGAATAAGAACAAAATGCAAACTAAAGGCTCAACAATACCCTTGAAGAAATGAGTGGTTCTATAAATAAATGCGCTAAGATGATCGCTAGCCAGCCATAGAGGTGTCGCTTCGTTCCAGTCAATCCTTGTTTCCTTTTCCATTTGTTTTCTGGAACCTTTGAAAGCTTCATAGTTTGCGTGCCCCGGCGCACCGAGGGTACTACGGACAAAAATTTAGAGATAGAGAAGTTTAGCCGCCCGCCTTTTAGGGTTCATGGTAACAAGGGTCAGTTTATTATACTTTATTTCACTTTCGAGCGCCAGGTTCGTGGCTTAATTGGGCTGCTAACGTTTCACCGGCGCTAGAACCGGACTTATTTAACCAATCAGTGTGCCGGACTTTCACGAACGAAAGGCATCCCTCTGCAACCGTTTCAAACAGCCGCTTTTTCCTGCCTGCCTGTCTGTTTGTCTTTTTTTCTTGTGATGTCTTTTCTTTAGAAAGATATTCGAAGTTATACGTGCCTGAAATAGAAGAGGTAATATTATCGAATGGCTAGATGAGGAGTAGACGCAGCTAGCTGCGACGGGCGCCTGGGCCGCTGCAACTCCTACAGTGCTTAGCTAATTACTTTGGTTAAAGGCGTCACTTATCTTCATAGGAGGTTGTCAGAGATAATGAGGATGTCGCTTATTCTTTTTGCGGGTTGATCGAGCTTAGCTAGAAGGTATCTTTTCGTATATATCAAGGGGCACAGCCGTCCTCACCGTCCGGTCTCTAACATAGGCCGTTTCTTTCCACGCTAAGCTCTGAGTATCTCAAGTATAAGACCAACCTGGATTCATATTCAGTACAGTTCTTTTGAGCTTCCCTTTTTCTTTCTTCTTTTATTCTTTAGTTGTCGCTGGTCTTCACTCCGTTGATACGTACTTCTTTTAAAAAATCCCTTTAGCGGTTTCTCTTGTTTTTTTTTCTTTTTCTTTTTCGTTTCTTTTTTTTTCATTCTTCTCTTCGTTGATATTGATATATAAAGCTATCATTTTCCTCGCCGGGCTGCGAAGAAATTAAAAAAACCTTACATTTCCTTCATTCTTCCTTCTATTAATATCAAATATATTCACTTACTATGTCTGACAAGTTTGACCTCCCTCCCACTTCCGACTTCGAGACTGCCTCGTCGCGCGGAACTCTGACAGTTTCGCCCGCTGCGGCCCCAGCACGGCCCAAGCTCCTTGCTGCCATCGCCGCCTCGCGCTCGGGTCTAAACGTGCTCTCCTTAGCCTGCGGTATCACTATCCTCAGTCTGGCCGCACGCAACATGGCCGTTTACAACCAGACGCATCTGGCTCAGGCGTTCTTGCTACCACTATGGCCGACAAAGTTCGATGCTGGCCCGGTTGTTGCCCTGATTGTGGCGGGTGCGCTGATTAGCGTCTTCAGCGCCATTTCTGTCGTTCTGTCTAGTGCCAAGAATGTAAGTGTACTATCTATCTGCTATCTCATCTGTTTTACGGAATGCTAACATACCGTTGATAAGGCTTCTTTGGTCAATGCCGCCATCAGCGTTCTTCTTCCCGTCTTATCGTTCACTGCTAGCTTGACTGCTATCATTGTGCACTTTATGGGCAACGCCTCTTCTATAGATACATTCCAGACTTGGACCTGCCAATGGGCTGATATCAACATGTCAACGGCGCCGCATTTCAACACTCTATGTGCCCAGTCTAAAGTTAGCATCGATCTCACCATCGCCATGATCCCGCTACAGGTCGTCATCATGGGTGTTGTCGTAATAGGCTTTGTATCTGATAAGGCGTACTCATGGCAGAACAAGTCTTCCGCTGCTTAGATAAAGTTGGATAGAAATAACTTTTTCTTTTTTGGACTGTCATGTTACATGCTTTAACATGATAGCTAGTAAGGTTTACTATAATAACTTAATTAACTGAATAACGATTTGGGACTTACAATATTGTATCTAATGGGTTGAGCTATCTCCATATATAGAAAAGAGATATCTAGCTAAGGACAATCAATCTCTGTTCCCTTGCAATACTATCTAGCTAGTGTCTTATGAAAGTCGACATACTAGTGATCAATGCGATTTACAGACCTATCATCTAAACTTATGATAGGTATTATCAAAACTCGGAAGATACAAGGAAGCACAATCTCAGGATAGCTGCTGCGATCGATAGTTCTCTTTGCTACACGGCCATGTTATGGACCCGTTGACTAGTTACATCTATTTATATTGGTGATATCATCCACTGCCTTTTCTTATCCCCTGAACGCTTTAGATTTAGCCTTAGATACTAGCATGTAGCCGTCAGATATATACCTAGGCTTCACTTGAGTTAGTTAGTTGAGAAATATCCCTTGAAAACTCATGACAAGCTATATGTTTTGTATTTAGAAAAGTACTACGTTTGTAAGATTGACTTTAATTTCTGCGTGTCATCGCCACATTATCATGTTGTAGTATGGTTGGAGTGAAACGTAGCTTAAGCATACAGGCGCCACAAAACCTTGAAAACATTGCAGCTGATTGTACAAATTGATTTCATGCTGAATGATAAGAAGGCATACATTCTGAATAGCTTTGCCAAGAAATTTGTATCTTTAAGGGTATGCTATGCTTCACCATAGACCCAGTAATTCCATTATCTGAGGTTAGTTGGCAATATGAGTCCATATCAGTGTCTAGCCGACTCTTGATAGCTATTGCAAGGGTTATTGGATGAAAACTAGTACGTGCAAAGCTTGGCCTGGCAGCCTCCTAGTGCAGCTGCCAATTAGGACACTGAGGTAGTCTAATAGACTGCCGTTCTGAAGACACAAGAGACATTCTCGAGTGCAGAATGCATCGAGAAGCTATGGCTTTGCTGTTCAGAGACCAAAGTTTGTGGCAACAGAAGAAGGCTTACATTCGTCACTTGATATATCTTTAAATTCTTCACAGGTCGCTTATTCATAAGTTGCTGCTGGGTGTGCCTGTCTTTGGTTTGGTAGGTCGTCACAAATCTCAGAGAATCCGGACTTGGCAGATTTCGCAACGAAGGCAATTCGGTAGGAGAGCGTACGTGCGATGCTGTTGCTTTCACTATCGGCAGGGTACAAGTTTGGCCACGTAGCAAGCTGTTGTTGTCTCATTGCAAGCTCATTTGTATAAGATAGATGTTATTGGCGGCCAAGTAATACTAGTATGGGAATGAGTTTCAAGGGAGTCTGTTCAATGGAGCCGCGGGCATTTTAGACTTTCGATTCAACACAGGAAGATTGGCGTCCTGAAAAGGAATATCAGGAGTGCTTTCGTTATATGGAAAGATGTGGTAATGTAGGAGGCTCAGATCTTCCTTGTCGATATGTAAAAGAAGGATAACTTGACTAGCTACTAGATGTCCGTACAGCAGTCCTCCAACTGTTATTTGGTAGTATAAAGAGGCGCGCATAAAGAACCTTGGAACAAACTCGAATTGCAGCTCATCAGAACGACCTTGTGGTTCCACAGAAGCAAGCACATCACAGAAGATGGATTTTCTTTCGTTGAACCCAAGTATGTAGTCTACTTTGTACAGTAAAGCATCGTGGGCTGCCTGAAGATTGGCGGCTAGGTTTCTGACATCCTTTTTGAATTGTTTCTCAGAACATGTGTTGTCGACATATCCAGGGCGAGTGGATGAGAGATATATTTTGAAGGCCCTGGTTGACTACCGATTGGTGGTGATTATGGCAACGTAGAGTCGTTGGATAGGCCTACGGGGAACTCCTGGACGATTATTGGCATTGTGACAACCCGGAACAGTGGTAGGCGTAGCGGTTCTGTATCTGCTATTCCAAAGTAATCGTCACTGGAGGATTCACCATGGCTACTGCGGGTAAATTATTCATACATATAGAGTTAACGATCACCCGTCAAGCGCTGGTTTGCTTTTATAAGTAATAGACTCCAGCGATTCGGGATCGGGATCGTTGCTATGATGGCCAACATTCACTAGTGATTTCAGAAGGGCATCGATAATTTCCAAGACCGGCGTCACAGTTTTGCATGAAACTCAGCAACGCCCCTCTCACATCTAAGATAGACTTTCTGCAGCACATACTAGTTGAATTTAACAATCAAAGGGTTAGCGAATGCAGCCCCCATCCTTAAAGTCTGACTCTAGTATCCTACAAAGTGGTGCTGATGACAAAATTCACCAGCTAGCATCAATGTCTGCAATTTACCAGTATTCTTCACTGACTATTATCGATGCCTGCATGGCAGCAGCAGATTTTGGGCTTTGTGGAGTCTCATACTATGGCATTTGATATCAGTCCTGAATTCAGCTACCTCGAGTCAGGTCACTCACGGCACCCCTAGATCTGGGTCGAATCCATGTCTTGCATCGCCTTGGGCTAAGCCAGCCAGCGTGGACGCTGCAGGAGCTCTTCTTCTCTACACGATCGATATCTTTTACAAGAAAAGGCGCTTTCTGGCAGTGCTGTTGTCGTAAACAGAATGACTTGTCACAGGAGAACCCGTTGCGACACGATCATACTAAGCTATATGGACTTTCAAACCTATTTCAACTGCGAAGTTACATTTCAAAGAGATACTTATTATGTATTTTTAGGAATAGCTCAAATCCATGAACAAAGCCTGAAGAAACCAATCATACGGAGGCATCTGTGTATCGAACCTTCAGTGATAGTGCATCTCTTGGTCTTCTGTGACATATGATGTCTGGCACAAGCCGACATCGACGATCCGAAAAAACGACTCTCTCCTTGGGGCAAGTCTCATGGTTACAGTATACTTCCCAAGTTGGTCACCATTTGGCTGGAAAAGCCCACAATTACATCACGCCAAAACCAAGTTATAGTTATTTAATCATTCCCTGCTTCATAGTCAGTTCTAATCATCATCGTTTACAGGTCGGCCCATAGTAGTACTTAGTATATATTCTTCGGAGTACACCACTTCTTTTAGTGTCTATTCGCGCACTTCATATATTAGAAGAGCACAACACAGTCATCTAAAGCAGTCACTATCCTAAGCCTAGCATCGCAGATGATGAGAAAGTGTCACTTGAGGATCTATCGACAGAGATTCCTTAACTCGCCAGATCAACTCTGGGTTCCATGTCCAATGACCATATACTCGTGTTTTGGGCCAAGTATATATCTTTATCAGTTGTTAGAACAGAGCATCTATATTAGATAGAAGTAGTTCTAGGACATTTTCTCAATGAGACACATATTTCAGCCTCATCAAGTATGTGAAGATCACACTATCTCTAATTTTCTCTATCTTGATCATGTAGATCTTCTTGAGATAGAGTTTAAAAACGGTACACAGTATATTGAATATAGCAGCAAACTTCCAAGTTGTTGTGCTAGAAGTCTTGGGCGAAGGGGAAGACAGCATATTAGCAGTAGATGAATTCTAATTTCTTCCGTCGTGTTTTGATGTTACGAAGTTAAGTTGCAAATGGCACTCTAGACTTTGCGGTCAAGATGCGCTGTCAAGCTCGGTTGCATTAATATTATCACATCATTTATGAGTCTCTTAGGGTTAGAAGTTGCCACATAATACAGCAACCCTTGTAAAATCCATCAATTTCTTTTCCCTACCTTGCTTTTGATGTATGTCGCGAAGTTTCTAGCTAGTTGGAGTCCAGTACATAACTCATGGCTGGATGGCCTCATCAACATAGTTATCCCTTTTTGCTTAGCTTACCAACATAATTTCAGGTAGAGAATATGAAACATCAATTGTAATATCATATGATATCAGTGGTGTTAATACCTTTTTTTCTTTTCTCGTGACTCAAGATCATGAAACCCAAATAAATTTCCGGTACCTTGGTATAATGTTTGTTGGCTGCGATGACCGGGCAATGTTTGGCTGTTCTTTGTACTAAGGATCAACAAACTGTCAACAAGATATGCTGGTGCCACTCACACCAGAACGGTCTGACTGGCTGGCTTCTAGGTTGTCCACCGGGAAGCTTTAAGAGACAATTCAGTAGCTTATTCGGCCGCTTTTCCCGATTAGGTATGAGAATGGAATCTTATTGTAACTAGGGAATGGATCACCTTCCCCTGAAATCCTAAACCTGAACACAATATGCTGCCTAGGACCGGGGATTCAAACGCTGCGACATCGCCTACTATGTAGCAGACTCGACACAACTCATGCCTTCCTTTTCTTAAGTCTTCGTCTGTCGGCTTGGAAAGAAAGGGTTGCGTGTTGTGCGCTTGGGCACCGTTCATCCATGATTTGCAAAACGTTAGACAACAATGTTTGTCCACCCTGTTTACCTCTCTACTGGTCTACTGGGATGGATGTTACCTGAACTGATAATGCTCCGATCAACCTGTCATACTTTTTGGTATTACAAGTATAACGCAACTTGTTGCAGGTAGTATATTTGCAATCCTGTAACTGTAACGGGCTAGCCAGCTTCTGAATAGCTATCAGCGTTTAGCGGATGACTTGATAGCTCTAAAGCCAATTTAATACATTCAAATTTGTTAATACGCTGGTACTATGCATCTTATTTTAGGGGTTTTCGGATAGTAGTATGAAACCTAGTTCAGAAGCTTGGCAGGGCAGAGCATATAATATAAAGAGAAAAGGCCGCGTCTCCTCCACATTGGCGTCTCAGAAAATTGTAAATGGCTAGGAAGTCCCACATTGCTGATTTGTGCTCATATATTACTATAGCTGTGTTTTCGTCGGTTCTGTGGCTTATTGTACTAATAGAGGGTGTTTGTACTGTAGCTGCCTTGTGTTTGAGAATTGAGAATGCCAATGTTTTATAGTAGTAGTACTCATAGTTTATATCACCTGCTGCCATAAATAGGAACCCAGATCGCCATAGTCGTCGGTGCCGGGTTCTACATCGGCTGATTAGCTGTACATCAAACCATCTGATCCAATGATAGGATCAGCACTGGTTTCTGTCACAATGTCAGAGCCGCACTTTTCCCTTTTTCCAGTGTTCGGTTTTTGGGTTTTTATGATGCTCCAATCGCTCTTGCTAGTAGGCCCAAGTAGAGTAGTTGGTAACAGTTCCGAGATAGGGCCTGATCTGCGATGAAGTCTATAACTTCAATAATTGACTAGTAAGTCAATATAGGGGCATTAGTTAAGTGCTCTCCTTGGCGATAACCTGACTAATGTTGTGGTAGTGCTTAGCGCTCGGGCATTATGGGTTACATGAAATGTTATATAGGAGATTTATATCCTGGACGCAAGATTTTATTACAGAGATAGTAACTCCCTTTGCGTAGTACCGTTGCTAATTCGCCTCAGTCTAGGCGTCAATAAATATCTCATGTGGAAAGTCGTACCGGAGGGTGTGCTAATATCGAGAAGTGAACTAATCAACTGATACCGATGTCCTATGATAATCATGAACATGTAAGTTATCTAACTTTCAGCTGGTACCACTCTGTGTGCGACATCCTATCATAATGAATTAAACCTGGCGTTATAGTAGATGTAGAGGCATATCATGACATACTAGTGTTATGGGATATATCAGTCTTAATGGATATGCTCAATTGCCTGAATATTTGTCTTTGTATGGAGAGACGACATTTTATGTTATCATCCTGACATCTTAACACTGCCGACAACGAGATATGGAGCCCAAAGCTGGCGTATGACTTTGGAGCCAAGATTATAGCTAGGTTCGGAGAAGTTTCCGGAACAGGCTTGCTATAGTTGACACAAAGCAGGCATCATCTCGAAGGAGGACACGAAACAGGTCCCACTCGGGAAAAAAGACAAAGGAGAACACTAGTCTATTTACTGAGTTATTGCAAGCCTGTGATTGGCAAGATATCGTCGTTCTAATATATAGCAGTTGCAGCGAGAGCAGATGAGTCTTGTATAAAACTCTATGTCATCTGCTCTTCTTCAGCTATGTCATCTTTTCCTTTCTGCTCTTCTTTAGCGTCCTGGCGAACTGACACTCAACAAGTCAACTTTCTTTCTTTTACTTTCTCTCTTTTTCTTCAACTGGCACTGGTTGCTATAGTCTTTCTTTTCTGCTTATCACCTTATTCAAGACAAACTTCCTTGGGCGAAGTCGTGCCAAGTACCTTCTTTTTTTTTTTTTTCCAGATTTTCTTCAGTTACTGCTTGCTTGCCTTGTTCACACTCTCTTTTCTTGGTCAAGTAACCACAATCAGTTTTCTTTCAACACGGTCATCATGTCCAAGTATCTTCTTGCAGCTGTTGGCCTTATGGCTTCGACAGTCCTGGCTGACAACACCATGGATGTCTATGAAGATTCCTTGACTGGCATTACCTTTGGTCGCCACGTCGACCCCATATACAACTTCACTGTTGGTATCGTGATGCCCGAAACTATGGGCACCGATTTCATTGGCCAGATCACCGTACCCATCTCGAAGGATGGCTATGGTGCCATCTCACTTGGCGGCTCGATGACCAACACCATCATCGTCGTTGCGCAGCCAAACGGTGCTAGCGTTGTGTCTTCCCTGCGTACTGCTACTGGCTACACAAACCCTCAAGTGCTTAGCACCAACTCGTCGTTTGAGCTGATGCCGATCAGCAGTGGAATCGTGGTCAACGATGCGTCCTTCACGTACACTTTCTTGTGCAAAGGTTGTATTACTGGCGACTCGCGCTCATGGACGTCTGCCAGCACCAGCGCCACTATAGGCTGGGCCATGTCCTCGGACGCCCTCACCGATCCCTCTAATTCCGAGGGCACTCTAAACTATCACAGTGCCGGCTTCGGCTTATTTGGCGCGCCATTTGATAACTGTACTAGTCCCCAGTACGATACCTGGGCGGCCTTGGCTAGTGAGCCTACCTCAGACACTGGTTCAGGCAGCTCGGGCGGTTCTAACTCGACTACTCCGGCGACTAACACTACCACGACCGTTTCTAACAAGACTTATGATTACATCGTTGCTGGCGGTGGTGTTGCCGGCCTAATTGTGGCTGAGCGCCTGGCCGAGTCTGGTAGAAGCGTTCTGCTGATTGAGCGTGGTGGAAAGTCTACTGCCTCGACTGGCGGAGAGGCCTATATGTCTTGGAACTCATCAATTACGCAGTACGATGTCCCTGCCATGGCCTACTACCTGACCACCGCCTCAGAAACCAGCGAGTACTGCACTGATACGGCGTCAATGGCTGGCTGCATTCTGGGCGGTTCTGGCATGGTTAATGCCATGATGTGGGTTAAGCCGCAGGCCGCCGATTTTGAAAAGTGGCCCGTGGGCTGGAACTGGGCCGATGTCGAGGACTCGGCCAATGCCCTGTACGAGCGCACCCCCGGTACTATCATGGCGTCTAGCGACGGTGAGCGCTACGATCAGGGCGCCTACAATATCATGTCTTCGTTTTTGGCTGGCAATGGATTTTCCGAGGTTGATGCCTTGAACGATGTTGAGGCCAAGCAGGACGTCTACTCATACCCGCCCTGGTTGATCAAGGATGGTTTGCGCGGTGGCCCTGTTCGCGATTATCTCCCGCTTGCCCAGGCAATGGACAACTACAACATGATCCTCGACACAAAGGTGATTCGCGCTGTCCGTACTAACACCACCATCACTGGTGTCGAGGTAGAAGATAGTGCGGGCGCTCGCCAGATCATTAATATCAACTCAGGCGGCGCTGTTGTACTCACAGCCGGCGCCATGTCTACTCCCCGACTGTTGATCAACTCCGGCATTGGCCCTTCAGAGCAGATTGGAATTGTGCAAAACGGCTCCGTTCCTGTCACTCTGCCTGACAAGAGCGCATGGATCAATCTTCCCGTCGGCCAGACCATAATGGACCACCCTATCTTCGCCATCAAGCTATCCACCAAGAGCACTCTACAGTCTCTGTCGTCCACGGCCTTCACATCACCCAACGACACGAATATCAATATGTTTTCTGAGTCTAAGGGGCTGCTTGCTCAGTCCGGGCAACGCCTGACCTTCTGGACTACAGTCACTGGTTCAGACAACACCACTCGCTATATCCAGGGCACCGCCAACTCGCCTTCCAACAATACCATCCAGATCAAGATCTACCTGACGCATGGCCTGACCTCAACGGGAACCTTAGTTATGACATCGTCTGGTGCTACAGAGTTCGGTGTGCAGCCTTACCTGACGACTGACGGTGACAAGGAGGCTATTCAGACGTTCATGAACCGCCTGATCGATATGACTAAGGCTGAGAACAGTACGCTCTCGCTTGCTGCCAACGCCACGGCCGAGAGCTTAACTTCGTCGTATACGACTGGTTCTCACTATGTCGCCACGGCGCTCATGGGTGCTTCCAATGACGGCACCTCGGTAGTTGATACTGACACCAAGGTTTGGGGCACTGACAATCTGTTTGTTGCTGACGCGTCGATCCACCCCGATCTTCCCACTGGCAATACTCAGGCTATCGTCATGGTGGTTGCTGAGCAGGCTGCCAAGAACATTCTCGCCGCAAACAAGGGCAACTCGACTTCGGGTGGCTCCGGCTCTGGATCTGGCTCCGGTGGTAAACCGACAGGTGGTGCTCCGTACAGCAACACCACAACTAGCGCTACAGCTTCGTCGGACATTCCTGCTGCTACCGCAACCCTGAGCATAGGTTCTGGTTCTGGCTCGGCTACTATATCTACTACAGCACCAGCTTCGACTACTACTGGATCCGAGCCTATCTCTAGCTGTAAGCGCCGTCGTGCGGCTCGTATGGCGGCTCGCCTAGCGGCTCGTGATGCTGCTGTATCGCACTAGATCTGATCCATATGTCTCTTGACAGGTAATACTAGCAATATTCTAGTGTTATGTTCTACCATACTCTTCCCATATTTTCTCTTTACTTCTTCCTATCATCACAACCGTGTATATCTTTTTATAATAAAATAAATGAAAAACTCACTTTCTTCAACAGATTCCATTGTGTGTGCTTATGACGATGATGATAATGATAACGGTTTATATAATTTACTATTTTTGTGCGGTCCGAAGTCCTCATTAAGAAGTCTGAGTTCTAAGGTTATTAATGATTGATTTTTATATATTATACTGCCTTTGCGCGGATCCGCGTCCGCATTAGGCAGTCTGAGATCTAAGAAGACTAAGTACATTTGAAGGTACCTCGATAAGAAA